>JBBMJM010128900.1:0-11199 GCA_037832705.1 Centriscus cristatus
AAGATTCCATACAAATATAAATATAATAAATATCTATTAAATATCCATTAAACATCAGCCAGAAGTGACTGTAACAACAGCAAAAGCTTTATCATAATTATTCAAATGCGGAGATATACTCTTTGTTTCTGATGGGTCTGCAATTTTTCAGCAGCGGCCTGAAAAATAGCTTCGAGCTTAAAGGGTTATTTTCTGCTTCGGTCCAAGAAAGTCTTGAGCTCCTTCCAGTAGCCCACCTCTCATCATGTTGCCATGGTTCCCCAACACCTGACACAGAACTTGTTGACCCTGACATCTGATCTGAGACCGTTTGACGTAGCTGCTACCTAGCTGCTCAGAGGTGGTCACAGTCCCACAAGTCACACTCACAGTCAAAGTATCAGTCGACCTTTGCAGAGATACTGCTCAGATATTGTGCTGTGATTTGACAGTGATGGCAGTGATGGCAGGTGATTTTTTTTTTGTCCAAACATCATTTACTCTTTTCATTGACAAGTAACAGATACACTGATATTTACACATCTGTACAAATGTGTTCCCCTTTACCATGAAACCAGATGTATTAAATTAGATTTGGTCTTTGTGGTGCAGAGGTCTCAACCTGTTCATTTAAGGTAAAGAAATGTTTGAGCAGAGGTCTAAAATTGGCTTCATGTAGATACATAAACACTGAACATTGTGCATTTTCTTAACTGAATATCTTTCAGACAAATGCATACATCCTATATACACCTTTCAGGCAATTGAATTATCGTGGTTGTTATTATACAATCATATTGTATAATATTGTATAAATGCCATAGTGATTCATCGCAGTAGGCCTGTGCGTATTCTTCTTGAGTCACTGGTCTGTCTAGGTGTCTTTGCCTGGCTCTTCCTGGGATGCTGCTTTTACGCTCATAGTTTTCCCTGAAATGATCAAAGGTTTCGGGCCAGAGAGCGTTGTCGAGCACAGACCCTGAAGCCCTTCAAGACTCTGATCCGTCTTGTGACACCAGGTAGTTTATTTAATGATCAGCTCCGTTTGGCTTCTTTCCTCAGTCGTCTTGTGTTTTGTGCTGTGACTGCCGACATCTAACAACATGAATCACACAGAAAGAGTCATCTCAAAGAGCACATCACCGCTGGATGTCCGTGTATCTTATCATCCTCAAATCCTTGGTAAACCTCCTGCCTCGGAAAATACTGTACCCTCCTCTTACCATAGATCACCCACATGGATCATCTTCTATGTTCCCAGAATGGCCTCGGATAATTCGTATGGAGTAGAATGGGACTTTCTGATCGTATAAATCATATCTCAGATAATTTTACAATTTTACTTATTTTGTAATAATTTATTAGAATGGTAAACCTGCAATTCTACAAAATGTTTTCTGTTTTCAGTCCTGAGTCAGAAAACACATTTGCCCAGTTGAGTTTCCAGCCGGGCCAGATAAAAGTCCACAATACTTCTAAGAATAAAGCTCATTCCAGGATTTCTAGGAACCCCTTTTCAGCTGGGTTAGTCGCCAGCACATGCCCAGATGGCTCAGAGCTGGGCCTGGTTTTCTAAACTCAGAACTGGATGTTCTCTGGGTTTTTAATGTCTGACTGAGGGCAGAACCCCCGAGGCCCGGGTCTTTGGGCTTTAATAAGTCACCGGTCATCGACAGAAACCGACGCGGAGGGAATTTCCTCGACGGAGTCACTGGAAAACAAGGAGCGACGAGCGTGAGGTACGAGTCCCTTCACGCAGGAAAGCGCCTGTTTTCTTTAATGTCGAGGTGGTGGATTAGCAGAATGACGGATCCGGCGGGGCAGCCCAGCGGGGCGGAGTCAGGCGCCGCACTGATTCCTGGAAAGCGGATCGGGGGAAGCGGCAGCACGATTCCTAGGAGCGAGCGCCGCTTCGGCGAATGCAGCAGCCGCCGGGTGTCGGGGAGCGCAGACGGACCGCGGAGCCGCGTTCGAGGTGGGGGGCTGACGCTGACGCTCTTACCGGGACAAGTAAACGGTCGGAGGGGGGGAAACGTCGGAGTTGTTGGAAAAACGTGTCTCGCGAAGAGCGGCGGTTGGCGCGCAAGGGCGGCTGGTGACGTCACAGCGGCCGGTGCAGCGCAGAGTTCTCAGAATAGACTTCTAGGAAACGGTAAATTTTAAAAGCCAAGCCTTTACACTCTGTCCTTCACATATTTGGATCCCGTTCTGGCGACAACACACTCCGAACCGCCGCCGCCGACAGCCGCCGCGTACCTGCTGCTGCTTTTCCAACCGTCGCTTTTATTTGCAATTTTTATAAAGTGGTTCGGCCTCGAGCGGCTCGTTGAAGCGCCTGGTCGTCATTTGTTGTTCGACTCTTCTCTTTCAGAAGTGTCTTTGTCCGCGGAAAATTGACGGACATTCTTTTCCGAGGAGCAACGCAAACCGGCGTTTAATCCACCGGACGGAAGAAATATTATGATTCTTTGTGTTCCAAGGTGAGTCCTTTCTTTACACGGGGGTCTGGAAAACATGTCACTAAAGTACATTAAAATCTAAAATATATATCAAATATACAAAACTATTTTATGACAAGTCGAACTGCTACTGATTATAACATAACATATATAATTATAATATATAACATGTAATTATATGTATGTATACACACACACACACACATATATATTTATACATATATGTATTTGAAATACATGGATGTGCATTATTAACAAATGACAACAAATATGATGCTACATCGTGAATAATGACACATTTCCTCTGTTAACAATGAAGAGTGTGTCTCAGTATTGTTTCTTTCCAAGCGTTGCTTTTCGCTCCGCTGTCTCTACATTTCCAGAAGTAATTCCTAAGCAAACAGTCAAATGTTGTGTTTGTTTTAAGAGTTTAAATTCAATCAAGCTTCCATTTTATTTCCAGTCCCAGACCTCTTCTCCCGCCTGCTTCACCTCCTGAGGCCCAGCGGGGCATGCGGACGGGAACAGTGCCTCCTACACTTTGCCTTCAAAGCACCCCCCCACTATGGGACCCCACGAAAGATCTGCGGGCCATCACCAGCAACTTCTACTACTTAGAAACCTCAGGTACAGTGTTCAAGAATTACAGGAGTTACTTCTTCAACTGTCAGCAAACTTCATTTGTAATCATTCGCATTTAATGAATAAGAACAAATGTGTGTGTGTGTGTGTTTCTAGGATGGTACTGGGGGGCTGTAACTGCAGCCCAGGCTCATGCTGCTCTTCAAGAGGCATCTGAAGGAGCTTTTTTGATCCGAGACAGCAGCCACCCGCTGTACATGCTGACCCTCTCGGTCAGGACTGCCCGTGGTCCCACCAGCATTCGGATCCAGTACAGCGGGGCCCAGTTCTTGCTGGACTCCAGCTCCCCAGCCAGACCCAGCCTGACGTCCTTCCCCAACGTGCCCAGCCTGGTGCAGCACTACATGGGATCAGACAGGAAAGCAGAGGGGGGCAAGGTGGCGGAGGAGGCTCCTTCCAAACCGTCCTCGCAGACAATTCAGGAGACGTCGGTGGTACTAAAACTGAAGCGGGCTGTGTACAGGCCCCAGGGCCTCCCCTCCCTCCAGCACCTCACTCGCCTCGTCATTAACCGACACTCGGACTGCCCCGACCGGCTGCCACTCCCGAGGCCCCTGATGCGTTTCATACAGGACTACCCCTTTAAGGTATGAGTAGGGCCTGACGTCCTTGGATCAATCTCAGGTCACTTGGAGGAAAACAAACAGGTCCTTTGTGCCTGTGAGACACTGGTGCTGTGGAGAGGAGGGGGCAGTCGCACACAGACTGGACACACGGGCGTGTTTCTGCTAATATGTGCAAACTCGGTTCAAACGGACGTGTGTGGTGTGGGACTAAGTCTGTCAGAGGACTGAGGGACAGGGCCGGATGTTATGATCAACGTGGACACTGTCTCTATTTAGCCGCCTTTGCCATTTTATTTCTCTCAGTAAAACATTTTTTCTACCTTTTGCATTTGTAATTTTTTTTTTGTATTAAAGTATCCGATCCCGGTCTGACTCTGCCTCGTAACGTTTCTCTGCTGCAGAGCTTCAGTTTGATAAACAAATTCCCCAACATGGTTTATCCCCTTGGGACATCTTGTGAAATATGTTTGCCCTCAATCACCTTTGAAACACAAAGACCTTGTGGCCTTTGAGCTTTTGAGGGTGCGAGGCGCAGATTGTGTGAGCATTGTGTGTCTTTGCTCAACAATGCGAGCAGCCTGCGTCTGAGTCAGCGAATGGACAATCGAAGGGGAGGACCTTTCATCAGCGAATTCACAGAACTACAAAATGCTTCCCGGGAGGAGGGTGAGATTCTGAGAGGGAGGGTTCTAAGAAAAGCCTCAGTAATTACCTTCAGCTCCCAGCCGCTCGTGCCATCTTGCACATTTGTTTACGTTGGCACACGGGGGGTAATTACAATTTTCAGCTGATTAAAATTGAAACAACTGCTTGGAAATGACTGGAGCTTGTACAAATTGGGCATTTTGAGCGATTCAAGTAGCGTGAGGGGCATGCTTGGCGGATCAGTGGGGGCAGGGGAGCTGAGGCTAGGGCTACTTGGGCTAAAGCCAGTGTAATAGGATCTCAGTTTCTCAATCCAAGTCCTGCTTGTGGTCCTTTGACTCGTCTTTCTGAAGGATGCAAAATCGAGGCCTAAAAAAAAAAACACAGACAAACAAGACAAAAAAAACAGGTCAGTTTGCAGCTCTGGTCAACGTGATGGGGATGTGATGGGGACGTGTGGATCAGGTTTATGATACAACAATGTGTCCCTGCAGCTTTTTTTCCTTTAGCAAGACAGCCTTGATGTCGACGTGATCAGAATGGTTTCAGGATGCTCGGGGGATCTGGTCAGACCTGCCAGTGATGTCGGGCCGAGTCTCCACATAGCGCAGCTCCTCCACATGGGCCTCCACCCACTGCTGAATGAGTGCAGGGTGCCTGGGTTCCACCTCCAAGAAAACACGACTGATGGAGCAGAACAAGAAGACAAAATGGACTGAAATGGAATCATCAGCAGCTGCTGGGAACTGGGACCACTGGAACCGTTCTGGGACTGGATTCCCAAGCGGCGTTTTAAAAGCTTCTCATTAAAACGGCAACACGAGACATGTGTTTTTCAGAACATGATGTACTTTTGACAAACCACTGCAGTTATGAATTAAACCCAGGTGGCTCGTGTGCACTGTGGAGTCCTCACCCCCCCTTTGAGAGAAGCTGTGGAGCCAGTGTCAGAAGCTGCTGGATCACGTTCAAGCCGTCTTCGCCTCCGTCTAAAGCTGCGTGGTCTTCAAACCTGGCACATCGTGAAGATAAGATAAGATAAGATAAACCTTTATTTGTCTCACAGTGGAGAAATTTGCAGTTTATAGCAGCAACAGTAGTAGCACACAGCAGAACATAGTAATATAAAAAACATTTATAAAAGTCAAAATTAAGTGAAAAAAAATTAACAAATTAACATTTTTTAAAAAAATCAAATTGAAGTAAGAAAAAAAATAAAGATTTTTTTTTACATTCAATAAATTGAATCAAAAGAATTGAACAGAATTAGAATAGAATAGAATTGGCAGGTGTAGCAGGAATCAAGTGTCCAGGTGTAAAAGTGTAGAGTAGTGCAGTGAAAAAGTGGCATTGTGCAGTCTCGTCCTCACCAGGACTTCTAAAGTTCCTTTGATTCACCTCATTCTGAACCTCTTGGATGACAATCACATGCAGTGAATAATAAAATGTACTATGTACTAATAAATAAATAAATAAATAATACTACTATTATTGTATGGAACCATTTTCAGTAACTACATTTAAATATACAAACCGACAGTGGACAGTGGGTGAGTACTGATATTTTTCAAAAATGACTATTACTGTATTTTACCTTTTAATAATTAATTACATTGCAATGCCACTTTCTTTAACTGTTGAATTCAACATCCTTCATCAGTCATAATCCTTCACCCAGATTTCATGTAGGTTTTCAAAATAAAATGCCTATAATATGAACATACAACATAAACAGGAACTGTATGGCCTAGTTTACATTTTTATAAAACCTTTCAGATCCACTTGCAGTGTTGTAATATTCATTGTTGTTGTTTTATTGTTTGTTTTTTAAGTAACTAATAAGTGAAATCTCTTACCGCTGAATTTGTAGACAATTATTTCTTTCCGGTTGCTCCAGTTAAATTAACCATTTGATTGCTCACTTTGATTAAAATCTGATTAAAAGACTTAACACTCACACGACAAGTGACCTGGTAATTATCACTTCCTTCCTTCTCATTTGACCGTGTACTTTGACCTTGACTATGATCTACAGCCTATGATCATTTCGTTGATTATTTAACATCAGGAACTAATCGGGCTCGTTAACAGTGTGGCCGAGCAGCGCTGGTCCTTCTGTTCCCAGACGTCTGGGATCATCATTTTAATGCCCATGTTTCCCCATTTACTACTCTTCCTTCCTGGTCCAATCATTTGTGCCCTTAATTTATCCCTATGTTACCCAGACCTATTCCTCTGTTCTCCATGTTTTAGGCTCCCAGGGTCCTACGATGAAGATACGATAGTAATGACACGTACAGTAATAATAGACATTTGTCCATGTAAAGGAAAAATGAAGTAAGAGACCAAAGGGATTATTATGTTGATAATCAATTGCACAAGGTGCTCACCTCAAAATTTCAGGTTCCAACGATGCCAAATCGTCAGAGAGCAGATAGGGCGGGTTACTGACCAACACTGACACATCGCTGCAAAGTCTCAAAACAGCTTCTGCGTCTGACAAAGCCCAAACTCAGCGGTGTGTTCGAGGGTATTTAACCGCAGACTGACTCTGCCTTCAGTTACCTTTTATAACATCAGCATGATAAATCTGCAGTCGGTCCTGAAGCCCCAACCTGCAGAGGAAAAAAGGTTCACAGTTTGAAATTGTAAACTACAATAAAAGCCAATAAGGTTTTATGTGATTTAATTACAATAACGAATTTTCTCTTGTCAAATCCACTGCATCCTGGGACTGGTCCAAAGCAACGGCCGTCAGCTGTAGGAAGAAGAAGAAGAAGAAGATCTCTGAAGGGCTTTTCTGATACAAACAACAACGACTGACGAGTCCTCAGAGATTCAGCTCATTCCTCCTGTCGGCAAATTGTTCAACATCATGAACATTTAAAAAAAGATTTTTTTTGACCAAATGAGTTTTCACCAGATTTTTAACAATATTTATCTTACAGTCCTAAGTGAACCAAAACGGGTCCACAACATCGACGAATGATCTACATTGGTTGACTGATTGAGTTATAGGACACTGTAGAAATATTTATTTAAATATTTAGTATTTTAGTTCCTGGGGGTCTGCTATTTTTGACTTAACTGTATGTCTGAATGCTCCAACTCCTCTGTGTTCTTTTTTCTTTTTAAAATCAATAAAGCTACAAAATGAATGACGGTGATAAATACAGGAAACTTGGGGTCATGAAGGCGAGGAGCATTCAGCTGACCCCCTTCATCTCCTCATTTACTGAAACACTCATTCATACTGACTAGAACATCTACGTGTAGAGCATTGGTCCGTTTGAGGACAGGTGGACACACAGACCTCACCTCAGGCAGGCTCTTCAGGAGACTGAGAGAAATAGCACCAGAGCCACATCCCACCTCCAAGCTTGTATGCCGCCCACCTCTTCTCTGCAGGTCACTCAGCACAAGTTCAACCAGCTCCTGCAGAAACCCGGAGGAACTGCTGTGGGTTTGGATCGTCCACCTGAACTGATCTCGTTCAGGAGATCTCAGATTTCAGTGGTTTGTGTGTCCTGTGATCTATGGGGTCTACGGTGTCCCTTCACCCATCTCAAACCTCGGTTTCTGGTCGTGGTATGAACACGGGGGCTTTCATCTTCAGAGTCAGATCTCTGAAGTCCCATTCCTCAATCACGTACTGCACAGGCATTCTGAAACAAACACACATCCCTAAAGGAAACGATGTCATACTGCGATGCAGACGTCCACGTAGGAACTTGGTACCTGGTGAGACGTTTCGTGCAGAGCTTCCACATCTGCTCAGTTTCTTCTCTGGTGAGATACTCTGATAACTTTTTCTGCTCAACACTCTCCATCTGAAATAGATAGAGACACAGTCATGGAAAAAACATATTAGACCATCCATCAAGACACTGCAGTCACTGCTGCCTGGATCATGTGACTAACGGAAGGAAAAGAAAACAGAATGTCTGAAAGCAGAACACTGACAAAGCTATTGATGGAGGAACTCGCGTGATTTTGATTATTATCAAGAAAACCATGGACAATGGCTACATAGCAGCTGTTGGGAGCTATTTTTAGAGGTATCGTGCATTAAAAGGAACGTTTGTCTAATCATTTTTTCCATGACTGTAGATACAGACATACGGACCCCGACTGTGTGTGTTCGGACATATGATCCGTCAAGTTCCAAGTAACTTTGTGCATAAACAACTTACCGTTTTAGCACCAAGCAGATGAGCCAGAATGTATTGGCTAGAGAGGACGGGTTCCGTGACCCCGCTCTCCTCAAAGCATTTTCTCCAGAAGTCCACGGCCTGAAGTGCTGTAATACTGGCCGCAGGAAGGGCCGGGGGGCTGCATGGACGCACTGCATAGGAACCCCGAGATCCCTGAACGTTTTGGATTAAAGACATTCTTTAAAGAAAAATCCATCCAGCATTCATTTCCACACTGAGGTCTTTCTGTCACAGGAAACCCCATAGATCAACTGTATTTATAGAACACTGGTAACAGCAGCAATGGTTAAAACAACACAGTGCTGCATAGGAATAAAATAATCAGGAGTGTGAGGGTTAGTACCTGTAGTATTGCTATTATATAGACAAAAACATGGGTAGTAAGTGAATACAAATTAATAATGTACTGTGAACAATGTAGCTCTGCACCACATCATTTTCATCCTCTCAACAGTGGCAACATCCCAAAAAGGAAAAGCGCTAATAACAGTCGGTTCAGTTACCTTTATTCGAGAACTCATGCACACACACCCCCAGTAGCCCGCGCTCAGGGGTTTCCTCCACGTGATCGCCCTAAGATAACGACACGTGCACGGTTTCCCTTCGGATCATCTCATGGTCATTTGTTGCCTTGAATGTACACTTTAAGTACACACGTTATCTGCCCATACGGCATTTGTGAAACATTTCCAGTTCAAGCCTCAAAGAGAGAGTTTCCCGTCTCATGGCGCAGCACCGACCTTCTCCAACTGTTGTTGTGACGCAGAACGTCCTCATGCGTCGCGAGCTGCGCAATGCTGACTCTAGTGAGTGCTGATGCCTTTAAGGCCTGTCGATGATATTCTTGGTACAGAGTGGTAATTCTAGGTACGAGCATGGACGGACAGAAGATATATGGAATACTCTCTAAATATCATTTTATGCTGAATTTATGAGAGGATTCACGGATTTTAAAATGTGTTGAATGTGCGACACATGAGAGTAGTAGATTACGAGGGGTTCCTGAAGGCATCGATATTGTTGTTCCTTGTGGTTGTTCCACTCTGCAGGGATGTGGGGAGTATTCCTCTGAAAGTTTGCCATTGGGCTGGTGTCACCTTTGAAACGAATGATGTATGATGTTTTACCAGGCGGTATTCTGGTTTTAGATTCTGCTGCGTGTGTTTCATATCAGGTTTATCAGTTTGTCTTTTAATACTACAGTGGGAAGCTAGCAGCTAACGTTAGCTTCGACAGATAAGTCTCTGCTGAGACTGAAACAGTTTGGTAAATGAGCTTGTGAAAACCATAGTTTGAAGTCTAAGATGGACATGGCCACTCGGATAGAATGTATATTTTTCAGTGAGTTTCACCCTACTCTTGGCCCCAAAATAACATATCAGGTAAGTTTTATATTTATGGAAAAAATGTGTTCGATATTCGATATCACATTTTCACATTATAGTAGTGCAGTGATAACAGTACTGACATGTTTACAGTTTAGTTGCCATGGTTGGTTATTAAAAAAATAATGGTAATGGTACCTGGTGTATGGTTCATTAAACCCCATACCAGTAGGGGGCGGTATATCACCAAACGATGTTTTCCGTCATATTATTGCTGTCAGGGTAATATGGAAACCATCATGTGTAAAGTAATTATAGAAGTATAGTTGTATGGTGAATGGACTACATATTATAGAGCCTGCTGTTCTGAACAAGAGATGAGCTCCGACAGGAACAAAGATTATTTTCCTTCTTGACCTTAGTGTTGGGTAGCGACTGACATAACGCAGATATTAATTTCCCCTGTGGGGTGGCTGGCACCTGGAGGTTTGGGACATTCCTTGATGTCACAATAACTCAGTGTATGGATAGGCACAAGATTGCTTTCAAATTTACAAAATATACCTTTCCAAACAAGCGGAAATGTAATTTAACAAAATGCATCACTGTCATTAGGGTCCCAGACAATGAAGATGATGTTATCAAATGCAGAAAAACACGATTAATGGATTAGTTTGTTCGGGGTAATTACCCTTGTGTATGACAGTTTATGTAATGTGATAGAACTTATTCAGTTTTCAGTGCTGCCCCATAATATCACAGAGTGGAGATTCCTGTTATATAATCCTAGTGGCTGTATTTTGTCTGACAGTGTTCCCTTTGTGCTCCCCTGACAGGTCCCGGAGGAGTACATCTCTCGGGAGCTCTTTGACTCAGTTCAGGTTTATGTCATCACCAAGCCAGAGCTGCAAAACAAATTAATAACAGTGTATGTCCTTGTTGTTTAAGGATGAAACCTCATCGGCGCCATTAATGTCACTCATCCGCTTGATCCTGTTGTTTTAGCACCGCCATGGGGAAAAAGTTAATCGGGTGTCCTGTGTGCATCGAACACAAAAAGTACAGCCGAAACGCCCTCCTCTTTAACCTCGGCCTCGTCTGTGATGCACAAGCCAACACGTGTGCCCTCGAGCCCATTGTCAAGAAGCTGTCTGGTTACCTCACCACCCTGGAGGTACGTGGAAAAAAACGTGTTCTACCTCACAATAATGTGCTGATCCCAAATGTGTTTGTCCACACGGGATGACTTCCTGAGTCATTTTTCTTTGGTTGTGTTGCAGCTGGAGAGCGGCTTCATCTCCAACGAGGAGAGCAAGCAGAAGCTCCTGCCCATCATGTCCACCTTGTTAGAGGAGCTCAACGCCAAAGG
>JBBMJM010128917.1:0-12890 GCA_037832705.1 Centriscus cristatus
TGATGATACAAAATGTGATTACATGAGGTCAGCGTACAAAAGCATCAGGCATTTGATATGTACGTCCTATCACTCCGTTTGACTGGTTCCCAGTATGTGAATGAGTCTGTGAATGCACAATGAGTGTTCATTTGCATGATAACATGTATTCATTGCTCAAAAGCTCTGAGTGCAAGAGCCACAGGTCAGTGCACTCTCACCCAAAGTGCACTTTAGATTTTTCAATGAGACAAGAGACTCACGCAGAGCAGCAGTAAACAGCTATTAATATGCACCATCAGGCGCTGGACCTGCATCATGATCACTGCCTTTTTACAATTACAGGCACCATTTTTTGCAGTTAAACAGGTCTTAATGAACCGTTTAACTAATGAGGCAGAGAGGAACACAAGAAGAGTCTAGTGAGTCAACTTTATCATCAACCTGCCCTTGTCTGTCAGTGAGACGAGACACCATTGGTGTTATTCTCCCTTCTGCTCTCTTACATCAGTATTGCATAGTGGTCACATGCATGACGTGAGCATATTCGTTTTTTTCTTTCAACGTACAGTGTAAATGCACCTCAGTGCTCTTTGTGTTTTGTTTCTCAACTGATGATTGTTGTACCTCAGAGATATTGTAAAAACCTACATAAGAGCTTGTGGTGTCCGTGTTTGAATTACATGGGAGTAAAGGCACTTAAATCATATATCTGTTGGGGTCTTTAATTGCATATTTTTTTATATGTAGTAATATGCATTGTGATTCGAGTGTGTGAAAAAACACCAAATGTTTAACAGAAAAATAAAATCATAAATAATAAAAATATGTATATTAGGGCCTAACGATTTGAGGAAAAATTGGAAGAAAATCAAATCATAATCACAGTATCTGGCATTTTTCTGCCATTTACAATTTTTCCTTCAATTTAACTTCACATATCTACTGTGTATTTGATATAAAACGCCATGGCGCATTAACAGCAGTAGTATGGTAGAAAGAAATGCCACTGTACAGTATGTATGTTAACCCTTTGTAATTTACTATCACCACCACTGGTACCACTTTTGCCTTCACACCCCACATCCTCTCTATCTCCTCTTTCAGCCCTTGGTGTTTCTCGAGCTTCTTGTGTTCCTTCTTCCTGATGTTATCACTGGTAGCTCTCACTATCATCACCACCACTTTCTTCCAGTGTTTATCCAGGCTGATTGGCCATCACCATTTTGTTGGTCTGGATCTTGGCCTGTTTGTTCTTTGTCACATTTGGGAGTGTTTCCCATCTGGATCCTGGGATGTCCAGTCCATACTCAGTACAGATGTTCCTGTACACTATGCCCACTACCTGGTTACACCATTCCACATATGCCTTGCCTGCATCTTACACCCTGCTGAGATGTACTGGACTGTCTCAGGGAATTCTCTACACAGTCTTATGTCACAGTCTCTGATGTGGTAGACTCCTGCCACTATGCCAGCCGCACTCTGGTGTTCAGGGCTTATGAGGAGTACCTCTGTACTGGCCTTCAGTCCAGCGTTTTCTAGCCACTGGTATGTTTTCATGATATCGGCTACTTCCTCTATTTGTAGATGATACTCTCCATCCACGACAGTGGGTATCGTTTGTTGGCTCATTTAGCAATTGGTTATTAGAGGTTATTATTTCCTGATGTAGTTTTGGAGGTTTGTCATTTCTTCCTACTACTCCTCAGCCCCTTCCTTTCCAGCTGACTGGTCTCAGTGACAGCTGTGGCAGTTAGCTACTGGAGGAGTACTTTGTTCTTTTAGCTTTGGCAGGAGGTAATTGTGTGTGTATATATATATATATATATAAACTCAACGAGATATTTCATACATGTATTATCCTTAGGAACCCATCCAAACATGGGCAATTAGTGTTTTGTCTCCTTGTCCGTCATCAGCTGGAGAAGCTTTATCATCTCCCTGTTATGAAATATATAAACCCCAGTAGGCACTTTTCTCTTCACCAGGCAATGACCATGGGGCGGTGGAGTGAAGGTTAGAGAAGCGGGCCAGTAAGCAGAAGATTGTCTGTCCAACTGAGCGGGAAAATCTGTGTAGAGGAATTGTAAATGCCCTTGAGTAAGACTTAATCTAAAACCTGCCCAGTGGGCAGCAGTGAAAGAAAGTGAGATGATGAGAAGTAACAGGAAGAGATGAGAAATATGACGCAAATGTTTTATCAACTGTATTCAAACGCCATTGGGGATGTCATCATCCGTTCTCATTTTTCTTGGCTTAAATGTTCATGTGGAAATTTGATTTCAGTATTCTGTTAGTGTGTTTTGTCAGTGGAACAGAACTCATACTGTGCTCATACAGCATACTGTGTAAACTTTTTTGCTGACTGGTGAAATATTTCAGATATGAGCAGTGCGTTATGACGCATTGTTGCGTTTTTTAAATTTGGCGGCCCCTAGTAATACCTTAAATTGAAGCTTTTTTGAAGGCGTAATTGAGAAAAGATGATACTTAGCTTTAGCATAGAATGCATTACAGCCCATGATCTCCATACTGAAAATCCACATGATGAAAAAAATAGGATATATGTCATATATTCATAGCATCTCAATGTGCTAACATGGAGCAGGGGACCATATGTTTGTATAAATGTAAATATTTAGTTCTTGGGAACGATAAGACTGTGGTGTAGAAGGAAAGATTTATGGGAAACCTTCTGGGAAAACTACCAGTCTTCAAGACTACAAGAACTCTGATTATTGAGTATTTGCCTTGATGGTACAACATACAATATGTATGTATTTGTGTTTCTAATCCCAAGAGATCTGATTTAACACCAACCTGCTTGCAGTGCGTCAGGAATGATGTAGGGGCTTTCCAAAGGTACATTTCAGGCCCATTTTAATGCGTACCAACCCTAAACATTTTCAGAACATCATGGGTCCTGTTAAATGTCAAAGAACTTACAGCCTTTCAACCTTTAGAAAATCGGTCAGAGCTTTGCGGTAATGCATTTGTAAAACGAATACACTCGTGGCACCTTATGTGTAGATGATTTCCTCTGTAATCACCTCTGTGGCTCTGGGCTATGGAATGCAGAAAATACTACGGTTACCTGACTTGATGTCATCCCCCGAGTGCTGTGCTTTCCAAACTCCCCAAGCACCTTATTCAGCATCAAGCATGCCAGAAATACCACTTGACTTCATCTAACTTCCATTATGCTGCATTAATTATGAAACCCTCATAGCCAACAAGTGTTAACTGTTCAGTGTGTATCTTATGCCTGTCGCTTGACCTTCCTCCCTTGACCTGTTTTTATGAGGGGAAAAAATATTCCCATCACTTTAGAATCTCCATTAAAGCGTTAAATGTTGGAGTAGTCAGGCCAGGAACTGAATGTGACTATTTTGGAAAGCACTGGATGAATAAATCTACATTAATCCCTGAGTATAAATTCAGGCCAAACACATCAGTCATAGTAAAACGTTAAGTCAATTGGAGTTGTGTATGCATGTGTAAGTAACATAATGACTTTTATTTCTACACGTCCAGTACAAAATCAGTAGTCAAAAGTCCAAGACAAATTCACATGGATTCATGTCTGATGTCTAATTTGGTTCAGTTGAGGGGTCTTAGACATGAAAACTGGGAGCCATTGGTTTTGCACTTGCACTGACTTACTCGACCATCAGCCGTATGAGTGGTTTGTCTACTGAGATGACAAGAAAAATGACAACCACACACCGAGTACTCCCTATAATGTTCTGTTTGGCTATTAAAGGGTAGAAAAGACATTGCTACTGAAAACACATTTGAAAACGACAAACTCCAGCAACACTGTCTCCCAAAGGCAAATAAGTCTTTTGTATGACGTGCTGTGCCACTGGTGGCTGTGACAGAGTGTCTGCATGTGACAAACTATGCTTGTATTGATGTAATAATAATTGGAGAGAAATCAGTGGTTTTGGTGGACCACTTGAAAGTAAGTGAGTGGAATTAATTAATCCGACAGACAGCCAGGACAAAGCTGGAGCAAGGAGGTACTCCCACTTTGGCTGTGGATGAGGTGACACTTTATTCATGTTCCATTGTTTCGACCACCAGCACCTGCAGAAACTCATGGAATTATCTTAGATTCTACTCAACTCCCCTGAAATGCACAAACATGTTGACTCTTTGACTCGACACAAAGTGGAAATCCTTTTTGCAGCCTTGAGCAAACAGCCCAGGATTGACTTGTGTCTAAAGGCCCAAGTTGGATACTGTCCACATGGGTGTCATTCTTATCACATGTATGCTTGCAGCAAATAGGTGTCAAGTAGTGAACATGAGACCCAGCACTCTCACACCCAATGCACACATCAATAGCACTTCACTCATTTCACTTGGGGGAAACATGAGTCCCTCCTTTGCTGTGAAGACACAATAACAGGCCATTAAACCGCTCATCAATTAGAGGCGAAACAAGGTTGTTGAAAAGGAGTGGCACTTTTGAAGGTTGACTAATTAACTCAAGATCTAAAGTGAAGCCAATTACTTGTCACTTGTGTCTTTGTTTTGCGTTGAAATCTGGCAGCTGATGAGAGGCTATGTGGATGCTAAGTGAAGTCACTCATTGAACTCTGTCGTTTATCAAACGTGTATCTGAGCAGGAAGTGATGCTTTGGGGGCAGCAGCTTCACATGCATAAACCATTGCTAAGCTATAGCAGCATCATCCCTGTGATTTTGTTGGTGTATTTCCCAACCTGAGACTAGCGTTCACCTGTTTACCCCACGTTCATTTCCTTTCTCCATTGAGGTAAAACGGGGGCCTCATAAAATTACATAGAAACATTACCAAAACTGTATGTACTACACGCCCAAAAGTTAATGTTGTGAATTACAAAACCGTGTGCGCACACCTGTAAACAATGTTCCCGTCATAAATCACACACTGCCTGGGTCAGCACATACAGGTGCCCGTCTCCTATCCGCCCTGAACACGCCCACTTAAAGCTGTCTTCACAGCACCTCTCCTCGCCCTCGGGTGTTGCCAATTCCCCACACGTCTCTCACACGTGTCCCCAGAATGTGAGTACGGGAGGGTCATGATTTGACTTGCACGTATGCATCTTTTGGTTACTTTTGTTTTACCTGTTGTGCATACACCGTGTTAAAAAATCAGAGGTACACAGTTTTTCCTGCCAAGTTTAATTTCTTCGATCAAAAACTTTGTCTAGAAACTGAAACTGACATACGCCAGTTTTCAGCTCCATTTTGAACCTACGCGGGGCTTAGAAACTGAAGATTTTTTACATTTTCATCAGGGGACTGTACCTGGTCCCTGCATGCTGATTGACCACAAAAGAGAGAGGGACGTCCCAAGCACGACAGAGACTGTTGTTATTTCCTGGTCTCGTATTCATTTATCAAGGCTGATGTGCACAAAAAGTACACCGTTGCCCATCAATGAAGTACAGACGTTTGTGTTTGGTGGCTGGTGAGAACAAGCTATCAGAGTTGATATTTTGCTGTGACCTTCTCTTCCTCTCTTCTCTGCTTTGTCTGTGACAAAGACCCACTAACTGAGCAGCACGTTCATCACCTCCATGTCCTACGTTATCTATGTGTTTGTTTTGCGTAATAAAACACTGTCATGGCAGGATGCCAGTGACGTCAGCGCTCACAGGAGGCACTGAATTGTAATTGAAATAGACTAAACTTGGAACCAAACTGAGTAGAGCCTAATTGTGTGGAGTAGAGCTGGAAACTGAGTAGTGGAAAAGTAACATTAGACATGTTGGATATTTCCCCACTGTTGAGCTGAAACTCCCACACACACTGTGTAATCACTTGATGATCACTTGTTTTTATCATGATGAAGTTATACAGTTTGAAGATAAGGTGGTTATGGCTGCTCATCATACCAGGCATAGATACTTACAAAGCACTTTGGGAACAATCACAGTAGCAATTCTGGGGACTGTGAGGGCTTTTTGTTGTTAATCGGATATTAAAAAGTCAGAGATGTATGAAGGTGTTGCAATTAAAATCATTTTGTGCATAAAAGGGAACATCTCTTAAAGGAAGAGGGAGCCAGTGTAAATAGTATTGTCTTCTTCTCACCAGTTTAAAAAGTTCCTCCACTGACGAGGCAAAACAGGAGTTGTACGTTCTTACAATTTTCCAACAGAAACAGAAATTAGTTCTCGATTCATTACCTTCGACACCGTGTTACTTTAGTGTGGCATTGACAGTGTATCACACTAAAGGTGTCCAGATTTTTTTGGTCAGAATTAAAAAGTACTATATGAACACTCTGAAAATTACATTATTTACAAATATGGAGGAAGAGTAACACAGGATTCGTCACCAGCCATATTCATGTATGTACAGATTCTACACTGATGCTAATGATGATAATAATACTGTAATAATAATATGTTTGTAGTGTAGGTATGCTCATTGTTTACCTTATTTCTATTACGTTGGAAAGCTGAACAGAAAATCTGTGCAACTATAAATTATAATCCCTGCAAAGAATGGATTGAAAGAAGATCATGATTTATGCTCCGACAAATCGCTTTTCTTCTGTTTTTGCTCATTATAGCTAATGCGCTGTGTTGCAAATGAACAAATAATGAACACACGCGGAACAATAAGCCCCATTGTAAGAGTGTGCTAATTCTGTGCAGTGCTTCAAGGTCACGGTTGTGTGTCACAGTATCTCCAGCACAGTTCAATTTAGTTTCCATGTTTTCCTCAATTTATCGTCGTACCATTTAGAATCCCATGCATTCCAACCAGATGATAATATCACTGCAACCCTTGCGTATGGATTAGAGACAGGAGGCATGTGTGCAGAAGACAATGAGACACTATTCTGTTACAGCAAAGCAATGTCGAAAAGGCAAGATTGAAAATGTGAAATGAAGAAAAAAGAATATGCACCGCACATACAGCAGTTTGCAGTAATGTGTTGCTTGTGTGTTGCTGGCAGGGATGGTGATGATGAGGTTCAAATCTAAAAGCCATTATATCTCCCTATGAGTTCTATTACAGCCCCTGACTGATAATTGTGTGGGGCTGTGGTACTACGAGCGGGCCGCCTGGTGCAGGCGTCTTTCTTCATGATGTGTGCGGATATGATCTCAGAGCCCACTGGTGCGAACACTATGGACTTTTTTACAGGGTCCTTTTGTGTCACACAGCCAGACTGTGAGACAGAAATTAAAAGAAAAGGGACAGGAAGTTAATGTTAATTAGCAGAGAAGAAAGAGGACGCGGAGAGAGAAAGCCAATCTGATTCATGAGAATTCACTGGCCCTCTGCTCTGCCTTTTATTCACCCTTTTCTTTCAAAGAAGATGAATCCGATTTTATCATTTAACGGATGATGGGTCACGCAAGGACGGCGGTAGAAAATGGTGAGCTGAAATGACATCTCTCTCATACCATCACTAATTTAATACTGTTATTACTGGTGTAAGTGGATTTTCATCTCTGTATATGCATTCAACATTCAGACACTGATATTGAACTTTAAAAGAGCACGTCCAAACAGCTCCCGGACTAGAGTTCTCTCGGTCTCAATGGGGAGTTTTATTCTTCAGCAAAAATAATTAGGCCGTTGGAGGCTGGACCTGAGGATAATAAGCATGTGGTCACTGGTGAGATCTACAGTCCATCCCGAGAGCTCCTGACAGGAAGGGCGAGGAGTCAGTCCATTAACTTATCAACTACCGCCGAGCAGCATGAGAAGTCGGCAGTAAACATAATTAATCCAGCAGAGCTCCCCAACAGAGAGGGGCTGTGGCTTTGTCCTGAAGCTAAAAGAAAATGAAGATTCCCGTTTGGCCTGAACACAAAGATCACAGACACACACAAAACATGTTAGTTTGTGCTGTGTACCAGACCCAATCTGTATAACAAAAGGTCATTTTTTGTCCTGTTGCATTGGTCTTTTATTTTGAAATCACTTTTAGTTTAGAACTTCACATTAGGCGGTGGTGAAGGCGTATTTTAGGTGAAGAATGGAAACAATTCATCGGTTAAAGATTCAGACCATCTTTTGGCCCGGATGCTACATGTTGTCTAGGAGTTGCATTCTGAGGCTCAGACAGAATCCAAAATTAACATACCGCGCATCAAAAATTCATCAGCATGTGTCTGCGCTCAGAGAGGATCAGCAGCAACATCCTACACATTTACATGGATGTGATGAAGCAGTCATGGGTTAGTTATCTTCTACTCCCTTGATCTTTGAAAAAAAGGTGTATTTGCAGTTTTCCCTCTCTATTCCATTCATTCGCCTCTCCATTACCTTGGAGATTTCCCCTTATTTCTCTCTTGTTTAGCGTTAGCTGTCCATCAACTGTTCTGCTTTGATATTCATGAAGTTGCTTGATTGAGATGCAAAAGAGATAGTGAAGGTCCTGGGTCATCCTCCCGGTTTCCTCCTCACCACATGAACTTGTTTTATCCTCCTCTCCTCCTCATCACCTCATTTATGTGATTCACATAATACTCATCATCAACTTTAACCACAGAGCAGATCACGACCCACTCTCAGGTCAGTGTGAACTTTTTTAGTCTGAATCAGGATAAGACACTTTTGTTATGTTACAAAAACATTCCGCCTGGCAGGTATATTCCTCCGTAATTAATCTCTCACCACTCGTGAATCAGCCCATCAGAGGTCACCCTGGCGTGACCCCTGCTGACTTGACCTCCCATGCTATCTACTCAACAGCCATCTATGCAGAAAGCATTAAACAACATCCTGAATGATGATTAATGCATCTTTGTTCTTTGTCTTGTCTTTTATAATTTTATTGCTTATTATATGTGTGTTAGCCGTGGTCAGTCAATAAATATATGTCTTTAAACTCAATGATCCATTAAATCTAAAAGAACTGTGGTGGTGCCCATAAACAACAACCTTACTATTACTACATCAGCTATAATAAGGCCTTGCGACTGATTTGGCCTTTAGGATGTGTTACCTATTTAAGCTTGGATGTCAACAGTGTGGTTGGAGGAAAGTTTTGACCTTTGACAAAATAAATTCAGCTGAAATTCACCTGATCCAGTTTTGGTGGATATAGGATTTCTTCTCGTTGACTGAACCAACCTGAATCTCTCTTCTCGTCCCCCGAAAACGTCTCTGCTGGATGAAGACACACAAAAGGACAGTCACATGCCAGTAAACTACGATGCCGTCACAACCTTTTGATCCCTGTGTCTTCTCAGCTGAGGGACAAGTTGTGCAGACCTCTGAGACATGTTAGCGCCCCCCTGGCCACAGCATTTGCACCACTGACCTTTTCAGACAGGCACACGAGACAGGCTCGCGCTGAGCCCTGGATATGTCTCTAAAACCACAGCCACTGCCCAGTGATTCATTTCACTCGGCTGTTCGAGTGCATCCTCTCGGCTCGGCGACTCTGCCTAAGGCAAAGATAAAGCTGAAGCCTGAGCCCTGCAGGGAGCTGTGGATGTCCCCCCTCATCATCTATTGGCCACAGACACAACTGAGGAGGACTCAGCATTAAGAGTTTACATGTGTCCACTGCTCCCGACAAGTACAAAAGTATTAGCCACTTGAGAAATGGTAAAACAGATGATTAGGACATCAACGTAGTGGTCGCCGAGCTGCTGTTTGACAACCAGGTAGTTTGTTGGGGGCTAACAACCTCCGGTGTTTGTGTTACAGTGAACAGAGGAAGACGGAGACGGTAAAGGAGGCTAAAATGGGCTTTGGAAGCGGGCTTGCCTGCAGCAAGAGCATTTGGTATTCATCCTTCGAGGGTTGTGTCAGCAAACTCTCAGAGGTCAGCATGAGAAGCTGCGCCCCTCCTACGCAGTTGTCCTCACTTAGATTGAATATCGCAAGATGTTTAAACAAGAGGCTGCGTGTCTCGTATGAGCTTGTTATCGTAAATCTGTCCCCCCGCTGGACCTCAGGCACGGCACTGAACATTATTAGAACAAATGGTTGCGTGGTACTTTTTGTCTGTGGTGTCATGTGTGTGTTTAGTATACTTGTATACTTGTAGCCACTGGCAACAGCCAAAGTCACACAGGAAACACCACCCATGGTTCCTGACGTGAATTCTCTCTCCCCAAAGCTCCACCACAATGTAGAGTTATTTAACTAAAATAAAGCGAGTAGAAGCATTAAAACCATCTCTTGTAATTTAGCAGCTGCTTCCACGTTTCTTCCTCGTTACAATCTTTTCCTCACCTGTCACTCCATGTCGTCTTTTTGTTCCTCATCAGTCACTGTGCCTTTTTGCAAAATTGATGTGGCAGAAGGTCACAACATCAAATCTCATATGCTTTCACACCCACACACACACACACACACAATAGCTCTGTTGCAGACGGAGCAGAGAAATAAGAAAGTGGATAAGGTATGAGTGTCGTCTTGTGACTGTGACTGAGCATCTGCTTGTCCACTCTATTTGAGTGGTTTTGTCGTTGTTGAATCCAGGGCACAGTTCAGGTGAGAATAGTCCCACTGGTTTCACCGGTCAGGAACAGAAGTCTTCTGATCTCAGAAAAGTGCACCAATCATTTATGTCCAATCTGTGACAGTGGCGGGCCGTGCATGTTGCGGGTCCACAACTAGAAATCGGCTTGGTTAAAACAACATCTTAGTCGACTCATTCTATGCTACAGGGCCTGTAGAACTGATTGTGAAGACCTCCGAGAAGATTTCTTTGACCAGCAACAACTGGTGACTGGATGAGGGCGTTTACACGTTTGGAGGCCGTGAAACCAGGGAAAAAGCTAAGAAAGGAAAGGAACAGCCCATTAGGAATCATTTAATACGTACTCACTAAGTTATAATGAACAAATGTCTGTTATTCAGATATTGTTTAAGCCTGCAGTGAAGACCCTGACCACTCTGACGGCCCACCATTGATTTGTGATGCATCTTGTGTTGTGTGCAGACGGTCTGTCTGTAGCTGAGAACAGATTTAAGCATATGAGACTCCCTATAGCACTGGATTTGATTTAATAAGTTTGTGCTAGAAAACTTCCAACACAAATGTGACAAGTATTTACAGGTGCAGGTGCATCTCTTAGTGCCGCAGATAACATACTAATTCATTTCTACCCCATAACTTAACGTGGTTTGACGTGTGTGAAATGCATTTTGCACCATTCACTGCAGCACATGTAGTAAAAAACTGTTATTAATTTGTGTGATTGGCAGCAAAGACTTTCTGCTGACATTTTCTTGGCCTTTAAAGCGTTGTCATGGATCAGTTTGTGACGTTCAGGGTGACTTTTTCAATTTGTGGCATCAACTTGCAGTGATGCAAGATACTGCTGGGAATGGATGATTTTGTCACACCCGAATCCTAAAAACATCGAACCTTTATCTCTCCTCCCACACTGTCATTCACCAGTGTCTCTCCCGCACTTATTCTCTCCCTGGATTTATTTTTATTACTTCAGGTTTCTGCTGCTGCGTCACGTGGCTGAATGCTGTGTTGTCATGTGTTGAGAGAGAACATGAGAGTGGTGGCATCGATGCAGCTGATGTCCCCAAAGTACATGTAGGTAGCAGCTGAATATGTTTTTAGGACTAATCCTGCAGCACGATCACCAACACGGTGTGTTTGTCCCCTATCACCGTCTGCTTTAGAAGCACAAACCACTCTTTCAAGATGTTTTTCAACACACATCCTGTCTGTCTGCCAACATCCCACAGGGATTACGATGATGTGCGCTCATCACCAATTCTGAAAGTGCTGTTCACGTGGCTCACTCGCAGATGTCTCTGCTTCAGTGCAAACATTTGACTTGTGTGCAGTCATGCTAATTTACTCTTTTAATTTAAAACCTACCATGCTGCAGCTAATATTGACTGTTGTCCTTTAACAAATAGCAAATACAGACCACTGCCGTTCAGCTGGCAGCAGTGTATGTTTATATATTATATTATTATACATTTGTTTAATATTTTGAAGACAGCAATTCATGACACTGCATTATGTGTCCAGGTTGGGTGATGGACACAGGGTTTGTTTTCTGCTCTGTGATGTTGCTACAGTGAACTGAGAGTCTGCTTCATCTTATCCTGGAAGTTGCCACATCTCACACCAACAGAAGCCTCAGAGGTTCATAATCCATTGATAATCCGGCAAATTGTGATCTGAGATGGGCTGATTTCTCCGTATATCTCATCACTGGATCTGAAAGAAATAAATGAATGAGCTTTTGTGTGTGGATGTTGGGACATAAATTGTTTCTACAAAAATATATTTTACTCTGGTTGAACAAAGTCTAATAAATAATAAAGTGTCAGCGATGAAAGGAAACAGAAATATCACACATAATATATGATAGACACAATCTCCAAACTACGGTCTGTGGTCAAAATGACTCACGCAGAAGAACCTTGTTTAGATGAGCTTGAGAATCTTCTTCAGCATTCCACTCAGGCTTTCTGACTTTTAAAGATGTAGTGTGTGATCGCACAAAAGAATATTAAACAAGCGGACTCTTTCATGTCTGTAGAGTTCACTCAATCCATCCACTGAAGCTATTCATCTATTATGTGTCGCAGACAGCCAATGATCACCTTAGGGTGCGTGACCACAGTGTGTTCGCAGATTGGACTTCATTAAAGTGCAGGGGATTACAGCAGACTTTCATGCTGGCTCATTTGATGGACTGAACAAGTGTCCCGACGGCAGAAAATAAATATAAAGAAACTTATTAAAACTTGAGAGGAATGCAAAAGAGAAAGTTGAGTGGAACACGAGCACTGGAAATCCAGCTCAAATGCTAGTTAGCCTCTCAAAACTTGAGTGTGGATAAATATGCAGGAACATGATGGTCATCAAACCAATTATTGTGTGTGTGTGTGTGTGTGTGTGTGTGTGTGTGTGTGTGTGTGTGTGTGTGTGTGTGTGTGTGTGTGTGTGTG
>JBBMJM010128935.1:0-10068 GCA_037832705.1 Centriscus cristatus
TAATCGACCTAACACAGTAACTTATTGGTTGCTGAACTTACCTCTGATGCATAAGTGATTGGTAACTTGCCCTGAAGAAACTTCACGTAAAATAACGTTACAGAAACCGAATTGCTATTTCTATGCTGCACCCATCTCAAGCACACTCCTGTAAAAACATTTAACTTCTATTTTTTGTATGTTTTATGTCTTGTGGTATTTTTATTAAACATTTAAGTCATACCGACACAGAGCACAGTGCCACATATTTAAAGTGTACAGTTGACAGTTCTAGAAGTCTGTAGTAGCAGTGTGTTGTATTGCTCTTATGGGGGTCATGTGGAAAGTTCTGGGTCAAACTGTGATGTGTCACAAGCAGCCACTGGAACCCTATAAGGGGGTCCTGCCATGGACGCTTCTATGTCTCTGTGGAATGTGTGAGTGTGTCTTATAGTCCTTTTATTTAAAAATACCATGAATGTATAATAAAGCAATTATGTTCTCACCTATTTATATACTTCTTTGGCATAAGGCAAACCCTCTACAATAATGAGTGATCAAGACACAACCTCCATGCTGGTCATAAAAAGTCAGTGTGCTAATGTCAGTTTTGCCAGGTGGGAAATGTGGGATTATCTTACCATAGGCTAGTGTACTCTGAGGGAACATATCGTACACCCGTCAATATCAAAATAACAGTGTCCTCTCATGTTGAGGCACTTGAAACCTATAGGATCCCATACGAGCCTCCAGTCCAAGTCAGAGCAGCATTTCCTGTACTTCAAAGGTGGCTTTGATGCACAACAAAACACAACTACAAGGTATGAAGCAGCAAGCAACTCCTTCTGTTGCTCGAGTGAGGGCAGCAACCATACATTCACAGATGATCAAACTGATCAAATATAATTATCAAAGATAAATAGCATACACCTGGAAACGCTGGCTTCTGTTGCTTCATTGTTTGATTATTCTGTTGTGTGTCAGGACCAGGATATAGGTCCTAATTCACTCTCCACTCAGGTAACCCTAGTAACAACTGTTAAGTGATGTTTTCCTGTAGGTCTGCTTTGGTAGTTACTTTCTCCCAGGGAAGTAATTCTTTCTGATCGTTATTTTTAAACCCCCCCCTGCAGGAAGTCACTGCCACAAGTCGCCATTATGTGGACAGGCTTTTCGACCCCGACCCACAGAAAGTGCTACAGGGAGTCATGTAAGTTGAGTTGCACCTACAGTATATCCTGTCCTGTACAGCTGAAGGTCCTGGACTGAAATACATGGTTCATCTATCTGGTTATGTTGTCTGTGGACAATGTAAATCATTTGAACTCACAATGTCTCGGTGTCATACTTTAGCTTATCTCCCATGACAAATTAACAACATTTTCAAGAAATTTAAAATGAAAAATGTGGTGGAATTCCTTTCCAGCTGTTGTGATGTTCCTTTTCAGGGATGCGATGAGTTCTAGAGTTTTTGTAACATACAATAAACTAAAAAAAACTAAAAATGCTGGTGTTGGTGCCGGTGCAAGTAATGTACTTTTGAATACCTGTATTTCTCTAAAACTCTGTTCAGCACAACTGTTGACATGCGGCCGTATCTGAAATGTACCCTCATCTCTCTCCCACCCTCCTTCACACACTAACTTACCTCTCGGGTGAACCGCAGTGACTTGAATCATTGCATGGCAGGCTCTAGTTACTGTCCTGGCACCTGCCTGACTCAACTGCCTCCTCCAGCTGTATTTTTCCATTCGCCTCACTCACCTGCCACTTGATATCTTGAGGCTCACTTGCAGAGCAGAGTAAACTGCTGCATGAGAAAAACAGTCCTGGCACATGTGCATCATGTACAGCATATACTTCCTTCCTTCACTTCCTTAGTGTATGAAGTGGGTTTGGTCTGCTGAACATTAATAACCCAGACTCTGAAATGGTGAATGCATTTGAAGTGGGACTGAACTCACAGTTTATGTTGTTTGGTCACTAGGCTGTAAGGATCTGATCCACAATTTTTGATGGCTTCCCTTTTAAACTTATGCTCCATCCTTCCAACAAGTTTGGTTAAAGTTGGCTTGTTTAAAAAAAAAAAAAAAGATACAAATTCAATACCAGCAGAAGTGTTTCCTCCTAGATTACAAGTTGTTTTACTCTGAACCAATATTGTGTGTTGGCCTCTACAGCGACATGAAGAATGCAGTGATCGGGAACAATAAGCAGAAGGCCAATTTGATCGTCCTTGGAGCTGTGCCACGGTATATCTACCCACCTTTACCTGTGGAGATGTTATTCCAGGGCATGCGTTGTACAGAACCTGATTTTAAAGAAGCCTAAAGCACAGGACTGGCCTAAAGAGTATTTTGGTTCCAGGTTACTGTACCTGCTCCAGCAGAGCTCCTCCAGTCTAGAACTGCGGACAGAGTGTGCTGTGGTTCTGGGCAGCCTGGCAATGGGCACTGAGAACAACATCAAGTCCCTGGTGGATTGTCACATCATCCCTGCCCTTCTTCAAGGTTGGTCCTCTACACACATACTCAGGCATGGACATACCTGCTGCCGAGGACAATGTCTTTGACAAGTGCCTGTGCTCTGTGATTGCAGGTCTCCTGTGTCCGGACCTTATTTTTATTGAATCTTGTCTTCGATGTCTCAGAACTGTCTTCATCAGTCCAGTCACACCTGTGCAGCTGCTCTATACTGTAGGTTGTCTTTCACATAACCTGACTTGTACCAAACCAAAAATATATTTCCAATGACAAATGCAATGTTCTTTTAAAGGACCCCACTGTGATCCCCCATCTAATGTCTTTACTGAGCCGCTCACACAGGACTCAGGAGTATATCACACAGATCTTCTCCCACTGTTGTAAGGTATTTGTTGGTGCTCTTTATACATATGGTGGTGAGTCACATCATTGCGAGCAGATGTCAGTTTCATTGCTGATTCATCTTTGTCTTCAGACCCCCGAGCACCAGACAGTTCTCTTTAACCACGGCGCCATCCAGAACATCGCCCCTCTTCTTATCTCACCCTCGTTTAAGGTGAAAGATCGTCTCATCTGTTGAGTGTGGATGGCTCAGCTGCACACCAGTGACATTTTCCCTCCGGCGTCTCTAGGTTCGGATGCAGGCGTTAAAATGTTTCTCAGTTCTGGCTTACGAGAACACTCAGGTCTCCATGACACTGGTGAATGGTGAGTCTCCTCTCCTCTTCCTCCTCCTCCTCCTCCTCTCGTCTCCATCGTTTACAGCGTGATGTTTGTGTATTCATGTACAGTGCTGGTGGATGGTGAGCTGCTCTCTCAGGTATTCGTCAGAATGATGCAAAGGGATCAGCCCATTGACATGCAGCTAACAGCAGCCAAATGGTGAGTGACGTCGTTAACCGTGCTCTGTATTATTGATGATGTGATGCTGAAATAAAGTGTCTTTCTGTCTGTCCTCCTTTTCTGTCCCAGTCTAACTTACATGTGTCGAGCAGGCGCCATCAGGACAGACGACAGTTGCATAGTCCTAAAGGTGACGCTTTTTGGAGACGTCTGCGACCTCTGTTCCCGATTCTGAATTCAGTATTTTACCATCCCTCTTACTTCCTGTTTCTTGTCCAGACTCTGCCCTGCCTTGTACGAATGTGCAGTAAAGAGCATTTGCTGGAGGAGAGGGTGGAGGGAGCAGAGACGCTGGCCTACCTGATGGAGCCGGACGTGGAGCTGCAGAGGATCGCCAGCACCACCGACCACCTGGTGGCAATGCTGGCCGACTACTTCAAGTACCCCAGCTCCGTCTCTGCAATAACTGACATCAAGAGGGTGGGTCGCTGGCCTGTCCCTGATCCAGGGTGATGTGTCAGTGATTGCTTTAGGAGTCAGGAGTCACATGCTTCTGTTAATTGTATTATTGTTATTGTGATCTAGACTATGGGAGATGTACAAGTCAGGTGGCTCACCTGTCATTAGTGTGCGATATGCAGATATAAGAGTTTGATCAGCAGTCACAGAAGACACATCTTTGTTTGGACTTTGTAATTCTGAAGTGACCTCTTTAAGTTCTCTCAGTAAAAAAATCCACTCTGTCCTTTCCAGCTGGACCATGACCTGAAACATGCGCATGAACTGAGACAAGCTGCTTTCAAACTTTACGCCTCGCTAGGCTCCAATGACGAGGACATCCGCAAGAAGGTGACCTGTCCCCGTGTGTATTTTGGTGCTCACGTATGTGCACGTGAGCCCATGTTGTAATGCACCGCTCCTATTGGTTTATTTTTAAGATCACAGAGACGGAGAACATGATGGACAGGATCGTCAGTGGCCTGTCAGAATCCAGCATTAAAGTTCGCTTGGCAGCTGTCAGGTATGGTGAGAAGCCCCCCCACCCCCCCATCCCCCTACTTTTATACCACTACAACCTGGTCTGACTGTATCTGATGACAGACACCGTTGTCATTATTACCAGTCACAGTGTCCTTGTATTATTCCCGCTTTAAGAAGCTACGTTTTTTTTTTTTTTTTGGAAGGTTGCTTTAATGTAGGTGTGGTTGCACGTTGTGTGTTTGTATGTGTCAAGGTGTCTTCATAGTCTCTCACGATCGGTACAGCAGCTGAGGACCAGCTTCCACGACCACGCCGTTTGGAAACCCCTCATGAAGGTCAGTGGCAGGAGGAAGGTCTGAACGACTGAGCAATCCACTTTGTCTTTGTGTGGACAAACTGTAAGAGCATGTTTGATTTAATCCTCGATTGTATTGGGATGCGAGTATGATCTGATTAGGTTCCATAACACCTTTCTGCGGAGCTTTGCTGTCGCTGGAAATGAACTGATTTCTGTTTTCTGTGTCATGTAGCTGCTGCAGAATGCCCCAGATGAAGTCCTTGTCATGGCCTCATCCACACTATGCAACCTCCTGCTGGAGTTTTCACCCAGCAAAGAGGTACACACACACACACACACACACACACACACACACTCACTGGTGGATTGTTTTCTTCCAATAATGTATATTCAGATCCATGCCAATGTCTCTTGTCTGCAGCCCATCCTGGAATCAGGGGTAATAGAGTTACTATGCAGTTTGACCCAGAGTGAAAGTCCTGCTCTGAGGGTCAACGGAATCTGGGCCCTTATGGTAAGAATTCAGTTGCACTTTGACCTTCATTTATACTAGAAGGCTTCCTTTGCCAGATGAAGATCAGGAGATGAACTGCACAAGAGTCATGTGATATCTCACCGGAGAATGTGTGTACATTAGGTTCAGTGCTGAGCAATTCTTGAAAACATTTGTGAGCTTTGATTTGTACGATTGCTTTAGAGTGTGTGTGTGTGTGTGTGTGTGTGTGTGTGTGTGTGTGTGTGTTGAGAACATGGCGTTCCAGGCTGATCAGAAGGTGAAGGTGGAGATTGTTCAGTGCCTCGGAACAGAGCAGTTGTTCCGTTTGCTGTCCGACCCTGACAGCAACGTGCTGATGAAGACCCTCGGTTTGCTGCGTAATCTGCTGTCAACGCGGCCAGTAAGAGACGCACAAACACACAAAAAGGTTCTGTTGGTGGAAGAAAACTGCCCGTGAGCACACAAGTAGAAACCTCTTGTGCCATAGTTACCAAACTGTTCAATTCTGTTGAGGCAATGATATTCAGAGCCTTTCGGACACACCACCATACTTCTAAGTCTAAAACGCAGCCTGCATACTGATGTTCTCCTGCTCCCTCTCTGCCCTCCTCCTCCCTCCTTGTCAGCATATTGACCAAATCATGGGTTCTCATGGGAAGCAGATCATGCAGGCAGTGACCCTCATCCTGGAGGCAGAGCACAGTATAGAGGTCAAAGAACAGGTGAGCACTCCTCGATGGCTCTTCACTGCAATTGAAAGCCCCCTGAAGACCTGCGCTGAGTAGAAAGGCTGAAGGACGGTCCTCCCCAGTCCTCGTGTGTGTGTGTGCGTGTGTGTGTATGTCTCCATCCAGTGGAGAGACCGACACATCAGAGAACTCGATGTCAATTTATGTTTCCGTCTTTTCAAGTAACTCCATAACTAAAACATTCATCTATCAGACGCTGTGCATCTTGGCGAACGTCGCCGACGGCAACACAGCCAAGGAACTCATCATGACCAATGACGACATGCTCCAGAAAATCAAATACTACATGGTGTGTTGGGTTTTGTTGTTTTTTTTTCTCAGTAGTTGATGTGGCTGGAGGCCAGGTGTCCTGTGTTTTTGTTCTATCCCTCTCACTTGTAATTCTTTTGACTCCTGCTGTTCCCACAGGGGCATTCGAATGTGAAACTGCAGCTCGCTGCCACCTTCTGCATCTCAAACCTAATCTGGAATGAGGAGGACGGTAAGGAACACACCTCAGGGGTAGCGGACGGAGTAAAGATTGGGCTCTGTGGAAGGAACAAGACAGACGTGGGAAAAGCTCGAGCTGGGCTGGAGGCCGGAGGCAGCACATCAGCAGCCACTTAGCAACACACTTGGCGTTGGTTGTTGGTCGTGATTTAAGCCAAATGCAAATACTGTAGTAATGAATATAAGAAATGTAAATGTAAAATGTAAAATGTAAAAAGAGTCCTGTAGAAACAAAACTTAGTGTCAATGCTGTGATGATGTTTGCTCGACCAGGTTCTCAGGAGCGGCAGGACAAGCTGAGGGAAATGGGCTTTGTGGACATTTTGCACAAACTCTCGCAGGCCCCTGACCCCAACCTCAGTGACAGGTGGGCCAGCACAACCAGACCTTGTCATGAGACCGTCACTGGCGTGTTGTGTAACACTGACTCCCCCTCTCCGTCAGGGCGAAGACAGCGATGCAGCAGTATTTAGCATGACTACAGAGGGGGGCGATTCCTCGACTGCCAGCCTAACTCACCATCCTCCGGGGGGGGGGACACACCTGCCAATGGTCTGTTCAATATTGAGACTTGTTCTGTTGCACAAAGCCCTTTTTTTTTTTTTTTTTTTTGCCTCCCGTGACCTGAAGGCATCACCTCGATCCAGGCTCAACAGATTGGGTCAATCCAGAGCTCAGAGCGTGGTTGCTGGTAATCAACGGTTCGGTGGTTTTTACAGTTTCTTCCCCCAGTGATGAAATCTTTTTTTTCCTTTTGGGACTTAATGTGGTTTGAGATGTTGAGATGTGTGAATATTTATTTTTGGGCTTTCTTTTTTTGGAGTCCGGCAGCCTGACATCATTGCGGTTGTGTTTTCAGGAGGCCTGAAGTGGTGCTTTTTGGACTCCCGTTAATGGAGATTCTGGTCTCCGAGAACAGGAATGTGGGGTTTGACACGAGCAGGGCTGTTGCACAGCTAAAGTTCCCTGTTTTTATTTTGGAAATTTTTAATTCCTGATATGAAATCATCTTTTCTTAAGGTTTCACAAGCAAGGACACGTTTAGAAAAACAAAGACTGCCTATTCTGAACTTTTGGGTGGCTTTTTCTGTTGATGTTGTTGTTGTTTTTATTGTGGATACATACCTCGTAAATATATAAATAGCTATAAATATAAACGTAAATATATATTTTTGGAATTTCACCCCACCCCCATTTGTTTCCATTCATCCAGTCTAAATCATTGCTCTCGGTACAGTAGGACGAGTCCACTGCAGGCGGATGCAGGTAGACGTCGGATTAGAGGAAATGTATCGTTTCCCCCTGAAGTTTTGATTTCTGTCGTTTTATTCTGCACTGGAGCCCGTCACCTCTGTCCAATGTCTTTATAATCCCCATGGGAAATGTTCCACAGTCGATGTCCAGCCTGTCTAGTTGCTAATTTATGAGCATGAGTGCGAAGAACAGCAGATAAAAGAGGATGTGTTTGTCCCGCACACCTCCGTTCAATGAGACTCAGATGTGGCTCTTTTCCCCTGCAATCTCTGCAGAATCCCTGTTTTTTGTGAGTTTGTCAAAAGGGATACGTGAAATTCTCAAGCTTCCAGGGTTTATCTCCTGGGATGTGTTTTGAGACGTGAGCGAGGACAGAGTAGTCGCGAGAAATGGAGGACAAACCGTTTGAGACTTGCCCTGGAGGGTGAGGCACTAAGAGCATCCACAGCAGCAGAATGAAGCACCGTTGTGTCTCATCCCTCGTGTCCTAGACCCTCGTCTCCCATCAGGACTCTTCTGGAGTGGTGTTCCTTGACATTTCAAACCTCACTGAAGCTCTGATAGAATGAATGTTATCACTGAAAATATATGCAGACCTGAAGAAGGATGTCATCTGTGCTGTGTCTTTTTTCCACTTTGACTGTTCTGCTACTCGCTGATGAATATTAGCGCCAAGTAGGCGAAAAATATTTGGAGGAGGATGATTTGTTTTTCATTGTGCACTTTGAGAGAAAGTCAATATCGAGAATAAACAAATGACTTTATTCTCAAAATCTTGAAATTTACTTTTTTTCTCAAAGAGCACAATGAAAATATAATCCTCCCCCTCTCAAATATTTTACTCCCACGTGGCCCGAACACTCCTCCATAGCTACCAGTTACATTAGTCACCAACACAAGTTTGACCTTCCAGCAGCGACACAGTACTTTGGACTCTGTTGCTCTTATGTAATTCACCTGCATTGAAATCCCAGAGGAAAGTTGTTGAACTCAGTTGATGTTTTCCAGAATCCTCAATTACTGTCTGGATCATCCATTAACATCTATAAGAAAATAAAAATAGGAGTTTTAAAGAAGTGATAAAGCCAACAGGAAAACAATCTAGAATGTTTCAAACTAATTCTGCTTTGTATTTCAATGTTAAATTGTAATTCTCACAAAAACAACATAGAATGTTGCGTGAACACGTTTACAAGAGGCCATAGGTCATGTGACATGACATAAGTCATGTGATAGATCCTTGGTAAGTGTTTGGTGCAGAATACTTGTTTCCTCTCAATACAGGACCGATGCAAACTGACATTTCCCAAGAAAACCACAGAAGTCATACAAAACAACACTTTTATTGTACAGTATGTAATCCTGGTAAAGTTTTATTTTTACGTAACAGCAGTCATTAATAAAATACATCTGAAACCCCGCGACTTCCAACCACGCAGGTGGTTCGTCTACTCCCATCAGCCCAAAAAGAAGGGACATTCCTCATGCAACCCCCCCCCCGCCCCCCAAATAGATGTGACATGCAGTTGATTTCAAACCTGTTTGTGAACCCCGTCCCTCTGGATCCCAGTCAGGTGTAGATCAGTGTTCAGAATCCAGGTACCCTGCCCCCTTACAGAAAATATAAACCAGAAATCTGACCGTCTATATAACAAGTAGCAGGTGGTGGGTCAGCTGCACCTCTCCACGGCCTGGGTCTTACAGTCTTTAGGCTCCCACCAGCTCAGTGTTTGGCAAAAGGTTTGACAAAGATGCTAATGACAGTATGTTGAAGATATGTGTGAATGCTACATAAGTGTGTTCATCCCACCGTGCAGCAGTGGAAACCTTCCACCCCCGGGTTCGTTTCCTCTCCACCCAGAGATCCTTGTCATTTTCAATAAACAAAAATAAATACACAGCCTAAGGAAATAAATATATATATCTTCGATAAAGGTGCTAGAGCTCTCTCGATGAATTTGATGGCTTTCTCAGTAAATTTTGTTCCACATGCCTGTCGACTTGAGGGAAGTCTTTCTATGGAGAAGGCACGAATGGCTGGATGGCTAAAGCTCAGGAGAGATGTGGAGGTTTGGGTTACAATCTGGTTGGCTGGTTGTAAACAGTTGTGAAAATGACACAGTGAGACATACGGGTGCTGGGCTACTAAACTTTGAGAGTCGTGCTTTTGTCTTTTGGCACATAACCGACATACTGCAGGTACACTCAGAAAGCTGCTTTACATGCACAGCTGGGTTATGTACAGTACTGGGCCGATGGGGCCAGGGGGACTGGGAAGATTGGGCGTGTCGAGTGGCTCAGGACTAACGACCAACCCAAGATCGTCCTGTGGGTTAAGACCAAACGTGTTTGTTACACATCATTTTCCAGGAATATTTAAGCCCGGTTGGACTTTGCAGTTCTGCACTGAACCCATCTGGTGTCAGGCTGCTTTGTGACTGCACCGTGACCACGCCTTAATAGCGACGGGGCAAGAATATGTTTGACTGTTTCATA
>JBBMJM010128953.1:0-12884 GCA_037832705.1 Centriscus cristatus
GTCCTTTCAACAGTCAGCTGCAGGGAACACATTTCACAGGGGCTGGTGCTTTGCTCTCTCTCTCACACACACACACAGACACGTGCGCGCGCATGCACTTACAGAACTCTCAGACGCACACACGAGCATGCTCCAGCACTGAAACTCACCAAACACACACTCGCTGCAGGAGATACATGTTCTCCCAAAGCCGGATGCTTCTGTTTATGGGAAAGGACACAGTGCTTTAAGGATTTAAACTGGTTTTCTCTCCAAAAGGGGAAGAACCCAAGTCAAGACAAGGAAAACAGGGATTTATACCAGGACGCCTTCCTCCACTGGAAATGGTCATCTTGTCAGTATGACACCTTTTCCAGAATCTCCTCTCATCCTCAGGCAAAAATCCTGAAAATGATGGATGACAACAAGCAGCTGGCTCAGCGCATAGATGGGGCCATTCAGTCCGCCAGCCAGGAAGTGACCAATCTACGGTCAGAGCTGAGTGCCACCAGCCGGAGGTTGACGGAGCTGGGGGCAACTGAGTCCTCTGCCAGCATGCTTGAGACCCTTCAGCACAACCACAACGGTAAGACACAGAAAGGACACAGGGGGGCTGAAGCTGCAGGATCACATTTTGTTGTGCTCGAGTGTCTTTGTGAATGTGTGTTGTTGCTTGTTGGATTTAGGAAAAAAAAAAAAAAAAAAGCATGTGAGTTTTTAGTTAGTGAGTAGATGAGTTGAAGAAAAAAGACTTTGGGGGAGAGGGGGTGTGGGGGTGTGCTGGCTTGTGTCCATTCTGTTCCACCACAAATCCCTTCTCATGTTGAATAATTAACCCTGTGAACCTTTAAGAGGTGCGGGGGTGGTGGTGGTGGTGTGTGTGTGTGTGTGGGGGGGGTACAGCTGCACTTTAGTTAGGGCAGAGTGGGTAAAGTTACAGGCTCCTTTCTCTCTGCCACTCTTGTCTGCCAGTTCTCTCTCTAAACACTCAACACTGGTCTGTGTCTATGGGGAAAGAAGAGGGGGTTTGGTTATAGGGTTGCCGTGGGTTACTGTTACCCAGGGCTGTTGAATAGCTGCCCAGTCTGCAGAATGTTGTGTGCTCTGTAACTCGGATTTTGCACCCCCCCCCCTTTTTTTTTTCTTTTTTTTTTTTTAACTTATGTCTGTGTGTACATGCTGTAGCACGGGTGACTGGACAAGCGTTTGCTTCAAACTTCACACATACATTCACACTCCTGCCGTTTCCATAGCAAGTCATCTGGTACAGTGGGCTGTCTGTTCACAACCCAGTCCGGTTCGACACCGCACGCACGTGAGACGCTGCAGAAGTCAAGCTCTGTAAAAGTCGGGCAGACTGACACAATGGGAAGTTGCGTGTAGCAGCGACAAAGGGACCTTGGCTCACCTCCGTGAAGCGTTTCCATAGAGAAGTGCAGGTTGCTGCATGCAGCCACTCAGCAACAGCTTGGTCATGTGTCAGCATGGTTTTCATCTCACTCCCTGTCACTTTCTGTCCCCCCCCCCCCCACCTGCTTGTGTTTGTGGCCCCCAGTATCACTTTAACTCACTCTCACACTCCTGCTGTTTCCATAGCAGTGAGCATAGCAGGCTGAGTGACGACACAAATTCCTCTGAGAGCGTTTTGAGCGCTGATGTCATTGTCCCTACTAGCTGCTTCACTGCTCAGATGAAACGATGCCAGCGATGTTCATGTTCTGCAGTGGAATCACATCAAGCTGTAGACAAGATAAAACTGACAAATAGCACATTTGCATCACAAAGACTGAGAGAGAGAGAGAGAGAGAGAGAGAGAGAGAGAGAGAGAGAGAGAGAGAGAGAGAGAGAGAGAGAGAGAGAGAGAGTTCCTCACTGGCCCTTTTTGACAATATTGGTGATGTTTCAGAAATTTAATAGACTTTTGGAGGAGACTGGATCTCTTTGTAGATAGGGTTTGTTTTATATGTTTTTTCTTGAAATACAGTATAACTGAGTGCTGCTTTTATTGACAAATTCATAATTTTTTTAATACTGAGGACTAATATGGACGCTTCCTACCTTTGTTTGGCCTCGATATCGGGACTGTTGCCTCTGTCAGTGCCTTTTTTTGTGCTTTACATCCACCTCCTCACTGCCTGGTCTCAACCCCCTTTTCTCTCCCTCGAGCTGTTCTTTACAAGCCCAGGGTGTATAATAGAAACAGCTGGGGGTAGGAGGATTAGGTAATTTATCACTAGTGGCTGTGTCGGGAGGGGAGGTATGAGCTAAGGGTCGTTGCGTCTTAGCACACCCGGACTAGTGGGAGTCCTGAGGGAGGCTGTGTTGGAGTCGGTCTACTTGGTGTTTCACTAACAGCACCAGTCAACCTTCGGGCAGGTTAGCCCACACTTAATTGCATTTCTACTGCCTGCAGGTTTTTCATTTGCATATTCATCCTGAAAAATAGTGAATCTGCAAAAAAAAAAAAAAAAAATCAGTGGAAGTACTTGCTGTATGTCTGTTTATGGGATGGTCAGTGTTCAGGCATTTTGACAATTTGAAACAGACGACCCGCTCTGAGGTTCCACTTCCAAGATCACATGATCACTAAGCGTGTCGAGTGTCTGTGACAGAATATGGACCAGCATAATTTAATAATGTTGAGAAGATTCTCTTTTATCTCTTGGTTCGATAATCTGACTATAAATATTTACTCCAAGGTCACTGATAGCAGTTCTTCTTCTTCTTTTTAAATCTTTGTACATAGCCCTGTATTGACTTTCCATTGTTTTCATCTCTTCTCCTTCTATTGTTTGTGAGACGTATATCGTCATCGTTATTAAAGTATTAAATTCTAAAGGGTCACTCTGAACATTGAGGCTGTTTTAGGCCTAAAATTAGATCATTTAGCGCGGAGGTCTTCCTGTCTCCAAACATTATCGATGTGCAGACAAGCATTCCATGCATGCCTGCTTGGTCACTGACATTAGATATTAGATAGGACCAAGAATGTTAGGATGCAGTTTGCGAGCTGAGTTGATGTAAATTACAGTGAAAAGGACATGCACCTGTAGCTCAGTGCGTGGTCTCAGGTGCTTCCGTTTCTTTCTCTTTACTTCATTATAGAATTGTCGTGTGCAGTACGTAAGCTCTAAAGTAATGTAGCGTGAAATGTTTCATGGACACGCAAACATCCTGTCAACACTCCTGTGCCTGTGTCAGAGAGACATGACTTGCAAAGTACCTATAAGTACCATAAAGGAACATTTGCATACCCCGACACAAGTGACTTTCACTTTTGACGCGATGAATATTCCCCTCCTGGTACTGTTCCACAAATACTTTCCAAACGGAGTCTCTCAAAGTCGGTCACAGGACTTGTTGTGTAATCGCATGTCAACGAGTTCATAGGTCACGCTGGTCAAAGAGCTAAAAATAGCTCAAAAAGGTTGTTTGCCTGCTATGAATCACTCACACTTTGATATAACACACAGAACCTATATTCTACACTGGAAGTGCAGGCCGACACTAAATTACTTTCCTGATACATTTGTTAATGCCCAGATGTTTCACTTGATCACTGCATTTGCTGTTTCAGTCCTGTTCATTCGCAACTTCTAATATTATTACCAACGTGAAATCCCAGCAGAATCATTCATCCTCACACAGATTTCTGTTTGTTTTGTTGTATTTCTTTCTCAGTGAATTGCATTTCCTTCTGTCTGTCGTCTGCTCAGCCAACGGGACAAACCTGACATTTGGCGTCATCACCTTTGCACCTTTGCCGCTTTCAACGCTCTTTCATTGTTTTGATGAAGCGGGATAGACGTAAAGCCGCTGTCATTAGATGTCTGAGGCCAGCAGGCTGACAGAAAAACAAAGAAAGAAAACATAACAACAGAGTAATGCAACTGTAAATGACAACAATGGGATCCTTCAAGCTGGGAAAACGGGACCAAATCTCATTAGTGTCTTCTTGTGAATGGAGATGTCTTGGGAGTAGATCTTTGTGCGTGGCTATGAAACATAATGACTCGTCTCTTCAAGTTTCATGTTTATGGCACGTTTTGCAAACAGTTATTTGACAACGTCGCCCAACAGATGGGGGCTCGTCAAAGCGGTCCTCCAAAGTGCAGTAGAACCTGGAATCAGCACAAACGCCGCCGGCAGTCTTCATGTAGGTCGTCTCCTGTTACAGGCTGCAGTAACCTTCTTTATGGAGCCCAAGTTCAGGACGAATTACCACCCACTGGAGGTTGTACTTCAAATGGAGCGGCTCATATCGGTTTAATGAATGAGGATATAACCTGACCATGTGGTTGAAGGTAGTAATTACTTGCTTATGACACATGTTAATGATGAGTGATCCTGGCCCTTAACACACGCTTCAAGGTCATTCATTTGGATTTACATGTATCCACAGTTCTGTTCGCCATGTGGGTGTGTATAGTGCGTCACACTCACATACGCTGTTTGGTCTGGGTCAGAGGTTTATGTTGTAATTAAACCAACCAGACCGGAACAAGGACCACCGGAAAGGTTTCGACACATTTAAAAAAAAAAACATCACCTTGGAGAAAGTATAAAGGAGAAATGTAAAACCAGTGTTAACACACACACAGGCTGTACCTGGGTTGCCTGCACCAGGTATATTGAAAAATTCAAACTCCTTTTTAAAAAAAAAAAAAATCATTGCAGTATGTAGGCAGCACGTGGTATGTATCGACAATATGGACGTCAGGATGAACCGACCTTATTAGAGATTGCAAATCCTTGCAGCTGCAGGTTGAACAGCTTAAACAGGATGAGAAGAACTGATAGAACTCATAGAACCGAGAGTTCCATCAACGGAAGAAAAACATGACGTCAACGGTGTACAGCAAGTGAAATCAAAAAAATGTCAAAGTTGAAGTGAATAAATTGTGGTTAATGTCACCTGTTGCTGCAGTCTCTAACATTAGAACACTGGTTGACTTTATTCAGTCGGTGTAGGTCAGCTCGCGAGTGTATCGGTGATGTTTTTGGTCAGTTACGGCATGAAGGCTGTGAGTGGCTCTTGGGAATGTGAATTCATGCTGCCCTCTGTCCTTCAGCTCGACTTTCCTAAAAGAACGACGTTAACCACACTCACAGATGGCACGAGTGTGTGTGTGTGTGTGTGTGTGTGTGTGTGTGTGTGTGTGTGATGAAATGAGTGTCCTTGCACATATTCAAATGCTATGAAGCGCAAACGCTGAACTGTGACAGACAGAGCTGAAGGCTGAGAGAGGAGCAAAAGGATTTAATGTCACTCCCTCATGAATGCATTTGATAAAATATGTGTATTCATTTGCTTAAAGAGGCCAGTGTGATGGATAGTGTAGCACTAGGACCAGTTGTCTGTCTATGAAAAATTCACAGAATGGAATATTTTTCCCTGTGTGATGTGGATGACATCATTAATCATCACAACATTGCTGGATCTTAAAAAAATCGAAAGCACCTGAAGTTATGTGTGATTTTACTACAACTGCTATCAGATGCTGTAGACGTATGCGTGCTGGAAGCTGATAGCTCGGTGCCCTGGAGAACGGACCCTAATGAAAGAACATCGGAGATGAAGCAAGCGCGGGCTCGTCAAGCACGAAGCCCCCCAGTGGTTCTTGAATGATTTGATGTGACGAGGATCCCAGGAAAAGGAGGGAGACTGGAGACGAGGGGTCCCGCTACAGGGCTTCCAAACATTTTGTCAGCAATTATTCACAATATGGTGCAGCCAGATGATCGACTGTGGCAGCAGCAGTGATGGAATTCATCTTTTATTTCTAGAAGTGGCAGATTGAAAGGATGCAAGTATTTCCTTTTCTTGTTCTCTGTATGTTTGGGACACTCCTGTGATGTATATATCTGCATGATCAGTGCATATGGTGCATGCACAGATGAGATTAATGTATTTTCTACCCATTTATCATAAAAAATATCCAGTCATTGACAAAAGAAAGGTAGGACGTAGGACGTACCCGTCTTGTCCTGCAGGGGTTTGAGGATTTCTTCAGGTCTGCGTCCACCACTGGGTGTTAATTTTGGATCCTACACTGTGTGCAACCCAAGATGATCTGGGTATTTCGGGAGCAGGTATATCTGAATAGAATTTCTGCATAGCTCCACGGCATTGGCCCACAACAACTTGTCGGTGGTTCCTAGATCACATTTCTCCTCACACACCCACTGCAACCATTTGCGTGGTGACAAATATAGTGGGATCTCGGTTCAGTGATTCCGTAAAGCCTCTGTTCATGTGTCAAACTGCTTCCACCAGCTCCGAGGAACCAGCCCAGGGAGCACCGAAAGTGGTTCCAGCTTTTGTAAGACATTGCCTTGAAATTGCTTCATTGCACTCAGAAAAGGTCACATGACGCGAGGTTGCTCAGCTCCACCGTAGTGGAGGATCAGTGGGTGTGTGCACGTCCTCATCTGCCATCAGAGCATTAACGCCTCCACTCCTCTGATACGGTGCAATCGTATTGACGAGCAGTGTTACAGATTCAGTCATGGTTATCGCTGTCTGACTGTAGTTCGGTGTGTCATTAACTTTGTCCGTGGCCACGTTTTACAGCAGCTGGGAGCATTACGGCCTCATTTGTGATCGCTGAGCAATACGAGGATTGAAACTAGCAAGTCATCAAAGTGGGATTAGGGCGCTAATCTTGAGAACAAAGTGGGATACTATGGCCGGGAGAAATGTCCAACTGACGCTGTCCAAAGCGGCTTCTAACAATCAGAGCAGTGAGTTACACTTCACTCCGGAGAGAACTAGTGTTCATGCAGCCTACACATGTGAATCTGTCAGGGCTGTCCATCTTTCTCATGTTGTTTTAATTTAAAAAATGCAAGTGTTGGAATTTTTGATCATCTTGGCGGGTGATGTCATCACATACTGGAAGTCTAATATTCTAACCATAGTTTTCAAATATGCTTGCGTTTAATAGAAAGTCAAAGCTCTGACAGTATTCCGATCGATCAACATGCCCCGTGTCCAGCCAGGTGGACCTGCTGGGCTGGAGAGGATCACTGGTTAAAGCCTGGATGCCACAGTGGTGGCAGGTGGAACTCACCAGCAGGTACTGTTGTGCTCGCTGGCCCAGACGGAGCAGACTGTTGGGGAGTGTTTGTAGGCGTCTTAAGCCATGTGTGTAAGCCAGCCCTGAGAGAGGTCGAACAGGAAGGCAGGACGAGTATGAGGCCGACATATGAGGGCTGGCACAGTGGGTAGAGGGGGTAGAAGGTGGCAAAGAGCAGATGTGTGCGTGGATCAGCGGAACGGAGGAAGCATAAGATCTGTTCATGGAACCAGCAGGAAGTCATCACACTGCTTGTGTGTGAATGGAGGAGGAGGAGGAGTTGATCTACTGCTGATGCTTTTTCACTTCACAATCCTAATTCCAATTTAAAAAAAGTCCCATGAAGGTCACATCTTACGTGCTGAAGAAATCCACAGAGATGTTTGTGTGACTTCAGTGTTTTCCGAAGTTCTTGTCACCCGATTGTCCTGAAATTGAAGGATGTCACCCTGCCCTCAGTTACCGGATTAAGGATGTGTTTTATCGTATTAGTTTGGGAAAAAAAACCCTCAAGTTATAAAATGAAATGTTTTACTGTGTGGAAGTCCTTTTCTAGTGTACAGGAGTGACAGTGGTGTGGGATGCGTTTGGGCTCTTGGTCGAACCTTCTGACACTGTTTAGATACTAACGTTTTTATGGCTCGGTACTTTTCTGCAAGTACGTATCTGTATCTGTGTATTAATTTGAAGTTCTGTGAGCCGTTGAGAGCAACCCGCACGTTCTCTGCACTCACTCGCCGAAGCCGTTAATTTGCGGTGTCTGATTCGTAAGGTGTCACGTCATTCTCCTTGAGTTTAATTAATGTCAAACTGTGGACCAAATTACCTTCAAGCTGACAATGGACTTGTGGTCACCACGCCTGTTGAAATCCCCTGGAATGTGTATCGGCACAGGTCGATGTCGAATCAATAGGGAGAGGAAACAATGGAACAGCCTTTCCTGCACAATGTCCCTGAACCTTTTGTAACTGACGACCCAATGAAAGACTGACTTTCTTTCCTTTTTAAATCTTTACTTGAGAAAATCCCCAGCTGAACACAAATTAGACATGCTAATCTTTTTCATTATTATGAGTATTCATTATTAATAATGCAATTGTCAATCTATAATAACTATGATTATCATTGTAATTGTAACTGTCTCTGCAATTTGCACCAGTTACTATTTGTAACAGTGCAACAGGATCAGGGATAAACAAATCCATTGTGTTTTCGATGGACGTCATTCTAGTTCGTGTGTGTGTGTGTGTGTGTGTGTGTGTGTAAATAACCCCCCGCGTTGTTGCATTTTCAACTGAAAGATGGAGGTTGGTGCTCGGAACGTGACTGGCAGCGTTGCTCCTTTATTCTCATGCCAACTTAGCTGACAATAATGGAATATTTCACCTCCTCAAGATATTTGTATTACATCCCTGCTGTGACTCACTAGTTTTGTTGTTCATAAAGAACATGTCTGCCCTTTGCCTGAGCCTTTAATATTACTTTTTCGCATTGCACCGTTAACAACAACTTAAACATCAAGCTTGAATAATAATCAGCCTCTGAAATGTAAAGGCATGTTTTTCCTTCTTGGCTGTGAGTTACCTGGGACAGGTAGTGCTGCTCTGTCAGTCTGTTCATGACACTTTTCGCATCTCACATCCAAACACGAGGGGTTCACCCAGAGTTGAAAAGGTTGTGTGAGAGAGAGAAGTCTTTGCTTCAGTGAATGAATAAAGATTAAATGCTGTTGAATATATCATTATTAGCATATTTTGAAATTAAAATGATGGGTGACCTCGTCACTCAAAATGACCAAATGACCGAAAGTCAGCAGTTCATCCAACAATGGTAATTCTGCACCTTGGATACCAACCACTGCTCCCTCTGCGTGCTCGGCTGGGAGTGGACTGATGATGATGATGCTGCTCTGAGCGCAGACGTCGGTAGCTGCACGTGAGGAGGAATGATATTTATCCTCCCAGATAATCAATCTTTGTCAAGAGTCGCATGCCATTGTCTCTGATCCACCAAGAATGTGAGTTTTTGCAGCCTTGGCAGACGACGTGGCGCTGCTGCTCTGGGTGTCACAAACCCGTCCAGGCTGCATGCAACAAAATAAAAATTCTTCTGGTACATAACATTTCACAACTGTGACCTCACATCTCCACAACCTATCACACAGCCTCAAGGGAGGACAGGCCTAAGTCTCATTACCTCAACCACAAATGTTCACCCTGCCAAGGAAGAACCCATTACATCTTTGAGCAGAAGCAGACATATTCAGTCATTCTCAGGAAATGGTAGATAGCCCTGCCAAAGGTCTGTGCAGTGCGGAGTGCCCTTCTAGGTGTGTTGACGTGACTGGTGTTTCATCCTGAGGAGCACAGAAGACGAGATAACGCAGGAAAATGTTTAGGATGTTGAAGAAGGGAAGAAGATTAAGGGAATAAAAAGTAAGGTACCGTGTATGCAGAATCAGAGCCGTGTTCCGCTGCAGCATTGTGACATCTGTCTCACTTCACTGATGGACATTAAGGATGGACTGCGACATGAGCGTTCAGACCGAGGTCGAGGTTTTTCCGACTTCAGACCACATATCAAAGTTGACATATCAAGTTGCCGGAGTCTGATTTGAAGATTGTCTGATTTGTGCTGCGAGCAGATAAAGTCTGATTTCGTCCACTTTAGGACTAAAGTGGCTGCAGCGTGACTCCAGCCTGAGATGAAGGAAGTACACTTCCAGTCCAGAAACCTTGTTATCACAGCCACTTGATCACATTACTGTCAAAATGCACACGCTGCAGCCCTCCCAAGATCATAAGACTACTCACAGATTTCCAGACGAGATTCATTGTGTCATTAATGTGCCTCATGCCTGATGACCCTCACATAGACAGTATGTATGTAGACGTAGGATAAGAGAGTGCATGGCAGCGTGTTTGCTGAGGGCAGTGAGAGAAGAATTGTGAGGCTCCTCATTAGCATTCTGCAGTAGCCGCCTACCACAGCAGAGATGAGTAGACCTGATGAGAGGAGAGGCAATGGAACGCTGGAAATAGATCAAAACTAAACTGAAGTCCTGAGCACTCGTGGGCACGAGGAGAAGAGGAGCGTTGGCCCCGTCGCTGGCTGTCGGCCTGGACCGCTGATAAAGAGGCACCCAGGAGAACGATTCAGTAGCACACAAACTATACTCGGTGATGACGGGAAGCATTTAGGAATGCTGATAACCGTATGGAGAGGGTTAGTGTGGGAAGGATGGAAATTACGACCCTCAAGCTAGCCTTTGCTTCGCTCTCCTTCCTCCTCCTCTCCGTGGTGCTGCACTGCCTGTGATTAGCAGAGATAAAAGCCTCATGATTCTTCTATTTTCTGCTCCATTAGTCTGCTTCAGGTCCGCGTTGACGTCCCAGTGGCTGTCCCCTGCATCCGTCGTCTTTTTTTTTTTTTTAAGGCCTTGCTCTGCTTTTCATCTGATGAAATGTTAGGGTGTGTTATTCTTTGCAAAGTTTGAGTGCATTTTAAACATCCCTCTCTCCGAGGTCATTAGCAGATGGATTCTTCCACGGAAGAAGAGACGCTCTCAGGTTTCGCTGCGCATTCATTATCCGAGTTATGTCGCCTTTGAAAATGTGACTCAGTTCCCGTTCCCACTCCATCTGTCTGCCTCCTTTCTTTTCAAACAGACCATTAGCACGTTTCGGAAGCTCTCTGAATCGAGTGGCATTTAAGAAACATCGCCTTTTGTAATTCCTATTCTTCCTGCTCCTTGTCAGTTAACCTTTCTGTCTCTCCCTGTTGCTCACTCTCCATTCTCATTTCGCCCCTCTCTTTGCTGTTTGTTTATTCACGTTCCTTCACTCCATCTGGGCAGTTTCATTCAGGCGCTATTTCCCAGGCAGCGAGGTATAACCCACCGCTTCATCTGATACTTATCCTGGAAAGTTCTCAGTCAGAAGCACACCGTCTCCAAGGAGACCGAGGTAAAGGTTGTTGGCTCTGCCTTTTTTGACGGCGCCGGCCAGAGTAAATAACAGCAAGGTCAACACAAGTCTGGTGAAACATCTGCCGCCACAAAGACTCACCACACTCTGAGGGTGTCCTGAAGGTGTTGGGGGAACTTTTATTTATTGTAATTTCATTTTCCATTGCAGAGCCTTTCTACAGACTCACTAGATCCCTCATGGACGTACCACCTGATGTTTTTAACACCCATCCTGCTTTATCGTGTTCTTATTTGTCCTCTGCTAAACCCCCTCCCGCCCACCTCCCTTCATTTGTCATTCAGTTTAATTATTTATGTTCCTAATTACAGACAAAGGAGCAAAGCCGCGGTATCGGTATTTATGCCTTTGAGCTTAAGACTCATTCACCCTCTTGCTGCCACGGCTGCTGTTCTAGGTCACTGCTGCTGAGCCGATTGCGGAGGCACCTGCCCACACACCCGACACAGACGAGTAGGTTTGGTTCATTTCATAGTCTTAGACTTGCAGCACATCCTGGAAATATCACAGAACCTTTGTAATTGGATTGTGTCTCCTACGTCCGTTTCCGGGCACAACAACTTGAAACGTGCAGCAGAACAGTTCACAGCGAGGCGCCGAGCCGGTCGTTGTGACCTCACGTCCCTGCGCTCCCTCTGCGCAGTTTCATTCAGGCAATTGTTGGCGTTTCCACAGCAACGAGTGTCGAGGTGCCATAAAGCGTAACAGCACAACCAACCCACCTGAGAACTCTGGCGCGCTGCGGCATTTTTGATTTTGTTAGCGCTGATAGCATCTCGCGCTAACGCTGCCCTTCACAATGACCAATCAGCGCAGTCTCCTTGTCCTCAAACCAAACGTTAGCATGATTGTTGTCTGTGTACGTCACATGACCACACACGCCACACGTACCCATCAGTTACACTGAGACCCTCCTTGACCAGACTGTAACCCTGAGCGTATGTGGAAATATATTAATCGACTGCGTTCTTCGCTGCTCAAATGATAAATCCACAAGGGTTTGGATTGTTTCTCCTCCCATGCAGAATTCATCTCAGGCCCTCCTCAAGTTTGTGATGGACTTAATTGGTGATATAATCTGTTATAATTACTGTAAAGTGCTGACCTCCATGAAGAATTGTGAGCTGTTGGGATTAATTACCATTGTGGCAAATTGAAATGGATAACATGGAAATCCAAATCAACATTCCATATCTTCCGCTGCTGTTTAAATGTACGTATGTCATCAGTATTAGCGTGTACAGCGCATTGAAGAACAGTTCAGGTCAGACTTCTGTCTTTTTAAGTGAGCGTGATAAGACAGGACGCCGACATTGTTAACAAGCTGGGTTAACCTGCCTGCCACAGCAGATGTGACCCTCAAGGCCTGTTAGCGTGCACGTAGTTGACATTTTGCCCTGTGATGCTGCGGAGGTTGTACACAAGTTGTGTAACTTACAAGCCAGTGTGTGATACTGACCCAGACATTACATGGCACATCCCGGCTGTAATTGGGGCTGAGGGGGCTAACCCAACACAGATGGTGTTTGCACTGTGTGATGACGAGGATATGCAGGGTTTACTGCGATCGGCAGCGCAGCTTGCACAGGAGAGCTTGAGATGACGGGACAGGAAATTGGAAAAGCGAAATTGTGGGGATGGAAGGCTGAGGGAGGGTCTGAGGGAGAAGGTGACAAACGTTCAGCGGGGAGATTGATGCACATAGATGAGGATGGAATGTAGAACAGAGAGAGATCTTACACATTCTATTCTATATCCTGTATTACAAACTCACCTATTATATGTTGCTAAATTGATGATGCCTTTGGAATTTGTATATATATATATATATATATATATA
>JBBMJM010129011.1:0-12868 GCA_037832705.1 Centriscus cristatus
TCCCTGTCATTGAACCTACATTCAGAGTTCCTAACCTCAGACTGATCCTTCTAACCTTCCTCTTTTCCCTCTTTCCTTGCACCAATTGTCCCCCTCTTCTTCTTTGTCCTCTTCCTTGACCAACAGTAGACCATTTTCCAACAGTACCCTGTAGGTGAACAGCACTGTTGGCGGTCGCTGTTGACCTGGGCCGATCCAGTTTGGAAATAGTTTTGATATTGGATTTGGCAAAGTTTTACACCCGATGCCATTCCTGACGCAACCCTCCCCATTTATCTGGGCTTGGGACCAGCACCAGGCAGTGGCTGGGTTATATGTACAAGGTGTCATACTATATCATACCATATTACCCCCTCCCCCTGCCACACACACACACACACACCATTTGACCTGGTTTCTTTATGTATCCCGAGACATCAAAGAAAGTTTGCTTCTGGAGAATTAGCTTGGAAAAATACTGTTTTGAGGAAAGTATGTCAGACTTGCTAGAGTTTTCCAAACAACCTTTCTGATAATATTTTTATGAGAAAATGATTTTCCAAGCCCACATTGGTGTGTTTGACCGACAATGTCAGCTCCTCTTTGAACAGTCCACACTGTCATAAAACAGCCAAAGACCAGTTTTCAGGAGGGAGACAAGGAACATCTACAAATACAGTATGTTAGAATGCACTGGAATGCAAAGACAGTGCACCTGCTTTGTTCAAACCTTTCTTTGGGAGGACACCTAGCTAGACCCACTGCCTTAACTGGACGACACACAAGCTGCTAAGGCCCCACATGAATTGTTCATTAGTGCATTTTTACAACGTTCCTTAACTCCGTTCACATCTAGTTGTGTAACTGACAAATAAATGATCTGTCAATTATCTTCCGCCGCCTAGCGGCTTTGCGTGTAATAACGTCATCTACGACGTACTGGGGGCAAGGGTCAATTTGTAGATTCCGCCACTGTAGAAACCTGAGTCACCGTCGCACTTATATCTTTTTAGAGTATTTAAAGGAGGCTTGCTAAGCAGGTGTGTATGAACAGTGTTGGTCTTTAGTTAAGAGTGTGAGAGAAAGTGACTGTGTAACTCATGTGCATGTGCTAGTCAGAGAAGCTGCAAGTGACAGTCACCAAGCTCAACTTTATTAGCCGTGTCCAAGCTTGCTAATGCTAGCTAGTAAGGTGACAAGTTTGCTAGCATCGGCAGGACGCAAACAATATGAACGTATGCACATTAATGTCGTTTGTAAGGCCTACACAGGTTCAAGTGATCGTCGCCAGACGTCCTTACCGGCATTGAATGCTTCTTGGTGTAGGAGAACTGGGGGAACGTTAGCTAGCAGGCTAACGAAAAGTAGCAAATAGCCGGCCGGTCGACGCTAGCGTAACTGATCCTGTAACTTCAATAATATTGTCAAATCAGTTCAAACTCAGTCTAAACAAATACTAAGGCACAGAAAACAACACACTCGTTTCTTTCCGAGAATTATCGTTTTTTAGGTAATTTTCCAGTTTAACTGTTAAGTGAGTTAAATTTAGGTCAAGGCAAGTGTTATATAAGTTAATGCTTGCGTCACATTGTTAGGGTATTTTGGCTTTAGTGTCATGTCGTGTGAGAATAGCATGTATGTATTTTAATGGCAGCGTGATGTTGCGGTTGTTCCTCAATGACTTGCGCCAGATTGGCATTAGTTTGATGTGGCAGCCTGTGTTGAGGTCACATTTGGTCTGGATCCTCAGGTAAGCTGCCTTCAGAGAGAACTGGGTGACACCATGGCCCGTCTGGTAGCTGTCTGCAGGGATGGGGAAGACGACTACTCATTCCTACCTAGACAAATCCCGTTGCATATTGATGACACTCTCTCAGTGAGTATATGTTGCTATTTGTGAATAGCACAGTTACAAGCTCTGTTTGCGTTGTTTTTCGTCAGCCTTATCATTTCTCAAATGTATGTTCTTCGATGTCACCAAGCTCTTTCTGTGATCCATTAAATGTGGGTATCCTGTGATATTTACACTATAAAGGTTTAGTCGCAGTAATTGTTCCTCCAAACCATATTGACACTGAGGGTATTTTTCTTTGTTGCTGCTGTACATGTGCAGTCATTATTTAGTTTGTCTACCAGTACTAACAATGCATCATCAGTACCTGTTGAAATGCTGTCAAAGGATAACCTGTAACATTGTTTCCTGTGTTGTTTTGTTTGTTTTGTGATTTGATTTGAAATAACACAAACCTCTGCGTGAGTGCTCAGCCACCAGATGCTTGCATGTTTCTGACCTTGCTTCAGTTACTGAACTTGAATAGTTTAAATACTCACTATTGCTTTGCAAAACCTCAAACAAGAATATTCTTGAACAACAAAACCAGCACAAGATTCAATTTGAGATGTACCCGTTTTATTTGTATCACAAACTGGTGAGTGAAAACACATGGTTTCATTTGGTACACAGAACTGAAAGATGATGATGATGATGATGATGAAGAAAAACACTGTGGCTGTGTAAGGATGGGAAGTGAAGAACATAAGTCAGTGCCTGGGACAGTGTTTGGAACTAATCTGACGTGTGCTGTGACAAAGCATCATGTTGTTTGATTTGGGCATTTTTGTTGTTCTTGTGTATGTCGGTAGGGGCAGACTGAACTGAAGCTTATTTCCTCATGTGTACATAACGATATTATGCATGAGCTCAGTGTTGTGCCAGATAATCGGTGTCAGTGAGTCTCACAGTCCGTCATCTTCGAAAGAGACACATTAATAGTGTAAACAATAACGGGACGTGTGGGAGACATTAACTGACAGTCATTATCGCTTGTTGGCAGATGGTGATGGAGTTTCCTGATTGTGTGATGGATGTTGACAAACATGAAATGAACATGTCTCATTGGAAAAAATTCACTGAGGTAAGTCATTTGTTTTCTTTTTTTCTTTAACAACCTTTATGTTCTGAAGCTGTGCCAAAAGAGGTATCAGATGTCTAATGTACAAGTCCTTTGTCTATAGTTTTACACCAAGTTGAAGCACCAGGATTTGAATATGGCACTGCTGGTGATGTCCAGAGAGGTGTACAGCGCCTTATCTCAGCTGGTGCCATGCGTTGGCTGCAGACGAAGCGTGGAGCACCTCTTCTCCGATGTGGTGGAATCAGGGACACCAGCACTGGAGCCGCTAACAGTGAACGCCGCGGGGGTGCTCTCTGTCAGCAAGGCCTGTGTGGCAGATGTAAAGAAGCTCTACAGTCTCCTCTATGTCCATGGGTGAGTGACAGAGAAATAACCTAGGCATGAATGAACAGAAATCAGCTAAAAGGTCCTGAATATGTGAGGTCATTGTTGGAACACTCTTTCAGTATTGTACTGGTTTGCGTCTATTTATTTCTGTCCAGGACAAAGTTGAATGATGTGATTGATGCCATTCCAAAAAGCAAGAAGAACAAGCGATGTCAGTTGCACTCCTTAGACAACCACAAACTTAAACCCCTGGGGTGAGTAGAGTCACCTGTCCTCAAGTTGTCTGTCTGTCTCTGTCTCAATCCTTTGGGAACAATAGTGGGACACTTTTAATATTGTTTTCTGTCAAAGTACAGTGAAGGACAAACGCACAGTTCAGAGCCTCTTCCAGTCGGGACACACTCAGTTCATAGGACGAGACGATACACGATATTGGGTTTAGGAGAACGAGGCCTTTCACGTTACTTTGAGGTTCTCCCTGAGGTCCTCTGTTTTGTTTGTGTACCCCAACATCACAATTACAATCGTCTGGATGAACTTAACAGTCCGTACGATACTACACCCCGTCATGCTTTACTTTATATAATTGCTGGCTACCCCAGGTGGTGGTGTGGATTTGTGTTGTAGGTTCCATCTGCCTTGTCGTGATGAATGTCGTCGTACGTCTGCTCACAGGGGAAGCTGGATGGACGTGTGGGAGCTGATGTCTCAGGAGTGCAGGGATGAGGTGGTTGTTATCGACAGTGCCTGTCTCTTAGAGACACTGGAGACTTACTTACGTAAACACAGGTAAGGGGTGACTCTGAGTCCACGTCCTGTCATGAGTTAGTAGGGAGCTACATTACTTGATCGCTGTCTTTTACGTAGGTTTTGCACTGACTGTAAGAGTAAAGTCCTGAGGGCATATAACATCCTGGTCGGGGAGCTGGACTGCACTGAAGAGAAGGGGTACTGCGCCGCCTTGTATGAGGGATTGTGCTGTTGCCCCCAGGAACGACACATCCACGTGTGCTGTGAGACAGACTTTGTTGCTCACCTCCTGGCCCGGGCACAGCCTGAGTTTGCAGGAGACTATGAGTGAGTAAAAAACAAATCCTTTACTTGCTCTGTCCTTATTCCTCCAGTGTTTATGAATCCAGTTGGTGATTAATTCTTCTTAAGATATAGAGAGCGGCATGCCAAGACCATCGATGTTGCACAAGAAGAAGTCCTCACATGTCTGGGCATCCATCTCTATGAGCGGTTGCATAAGATCTGGCAGAAGCTGCGTGAAGAGGAGCAGACCTGGCAGATACTACTCCATTTGGGCATTGACAGGCTTCGTAAAAGCTTTGAGGTACGTTGAATCCAGCAGGAGTATGTTTGTCTCCAATCAGATGACAGCTGTCCTACTGTGTGTTCATGGTTGTGCACCATAGATGGCGGTGGAGAAGATGCAGGGCATCAGTCTGTTAGAGCAGCTTGTGGAGGAGCTGTCAAAGGAGGAGAGGGTCAAAGAGCTGAAGCAGGAGAAAAAGAGGCAAAAACGAAAAAATCGACGCAAGCACAAGTGCAGCTTTGACATATGTGACCTGAAAGAAGAGAGCACGAATGAGGTTCAGGATGAGGTAAGTGCCTGGCGCATTCGTCGGGATGCTCTATCCGAGTTTGCCTGCGTTCACCTTTGCCTCCTTTGCGTGTGTTGAAGGGTTCACAGGAGGTCAGCTGTGAGGTCTGCAGCAGCCGGAGTGACGGAGACGAGGAGAGCATCTCTGCCAATGGAAGCACATTCTGCAGCTGCCCAGACAACGCTAAACACGGTAAAGACGCACACAGGCACCACTAGCTGAACCACCGCAAAACACAACCACATCCATGGGTGCACGGGGCTGGAGATCCAGACGCACCAACCACAGGAGCTCATTGATGAACCCTTCACAGAGGGTGACCCCAGTGCTACATTTGTGCAAGCCTACTTAGCGATTTGCACATGATTTCATGATTTCTTTCTTGTGTGGCGTGGTACCGATTGATCCACGGACCGGGGGTTGGGGACCACTGGCTTACAGTGTTATTTTGACATGAACCTGTTGGTGCCACTTCATGAGTTGCAAAGGTCTGTCGCTCAGATGTGTCTCCTTTGCTCCTGACTGTTATCGAGTCAAAGATGAGATGAACGTGGACTCTCCTTGTCTCTGTCCAGATTTGGCCTCCCACAGTAGTGACTACGGCTATTTCTCCAGCATCGACGGTAGTGACATGGGGTCACGAGAGGGCTCGGACGTCGCCTGCTCTGAGGGAATCTGCAACCACGACGAGACAGGTCCGGACCGTGGAGACCGTTTGAAGCACACAGCTCTGTGGTGTCCTCATTCCTTTGACTCATCCACAGGCGTTGACTCCAACACACATCTCTGTGATGAAGACAAGCATGAAGATGCAGAAGATAGTTCTGTTGAATGCTGGCCTCAGTTGGAGGAAACCCCTCAGTGCACGAGTGAAAAGAAGAAGAGGAAGGGTTTATGTAACAAACAGGTAAGGGACTAACGAGAGGACTCCTCTGCACACGATGTGTAAAGACATTAACAGTCTGTAACACTGGATGCAGGGACAAAGAGCGTGTCTGTCAGTGGGGGACACAGCCGACCGCAGGAAACCGCCTTCGCACATTCTCCAAGCCAAAGACGTCTTTTCAGCCTCCTGTGGTGATAAGTCTGCCAGCATGGAAGTACAATTACCTCGGACCACATTTAGAAACGGTCCTCATGCAGGAAGTCCAGGAGCAAACATAAGTCTGGTGGAACTTCTGGTAAGTGACCACAGCTCTGATCTCTTCATCGTGGTTCTGTGATTCAACCAGGGCTCTTTGCTCGTGTTCACACAGGATGAGTCCGACGTGATTTCCGATGAGGAGAACTGTCTGACGCAGGATGAAATTCAGACATTTCTAGAGAGGAATCAGTCCTTCTACAGCAACCGCCATCACTACCGACAGCTACTGAAAGAGAAATTCACTAGCTACTGCCATGCCACCGAGAGGAAGCCGGTGTGTGGCAAGTGTTCCAGTGTCAGCTAATGTCCTCTTTCCCTGGGGAAACACTCGTGACCACTGCTGCAGCACAAGTAATCATCGTGTTCTGTTGGGTCGATGGTCTTTCCTTCTATTTTCAGTACCGTCAATGTCATTTGTCACCTTTCTCAATTGCGGTTTCTCTTTGATTTGTTCAACACGTTCTCACCTGTAAGTCGCTGATGGTCTTCTGTAGGGCTGTTGGGGAAGGAGCACAGTGGTGTCTAATAAAGCTTTGCAAGCGGAGGGGAATGTTTTAGAAGTCTTCTTTCTTACTTTGATTTCTACAGTCTCTTTTAAATGTGTACAGAATGTTCGATGTGAAGATTTGACAAAGAATGAACACTCATTTGGGCTTCGGTGTGACGTTAAGATGCAATGTGCAAAATTTGCTAAATAAAGAATATTTATTGATACGCATTATAGAGCTGACATTTCCTGAGTTGTTTTTGAAAGGAACTTGTTTTCAGGAACGTTCATGTTCACATGAATGAACCTGCACCAGTCCTGTGAGGATATGTATCACGTTTAAGTCCCTTAAAAAAAAAAATCACATTTTGAAAATACTGAAAAAATGTTTGATCATCCGTTTTGGAAACTAAATCTTTGTCCATTTCTTGTAACGTGTGTTGGAGGCTGCATATAATGTACGACTCGCCAGCAGTTTGACATGACAAAGCTTTTTCAGACCTTATGTATGACACAAGTAATCATCTAACACAGTGGTTCTTAACCTGGGTTCGATCAAACCCTTGGGTGTCGGTGGAGCCTCTGCCCCCAGGGTCAAGACACATCCGACTCATTTTATCCATACCAACGTTTTTGTTCTTTGAACAAGGTGATGTTCATGCAGGCTCATTTTGTGCACCAGTAAAAAAAAAACATACCTATGTCTTCAATTTGAAAAAAAAAATAATTTTATTTGTCACTATAGTAGGGTTCGGTGCACATGCACATGAGAAACTGGTGGGGTTCGGTACCTCCAAAAAGGTTAAGAACATAAATAGGTTAGAGAGAGACTTGTCTGCAGATTCAGTTCATGTGTGTAAACTTGTCGACACTCAAGGTGCTGAGCTAAGCATGATGTTAACATGTCAACTGCTGTAGCTGCTCATTTTCCTCCTGCCATTGACAATTCAGCAGTTTCCGTTCACATCAAAAGCAAAACAAGTTACACTGATAAGACAACGCAGTTGGGGGGACTGAAACGTACTTCTTTGGTTTTAATTCAGCCTCAGCCCCTTGAGTAGATTGGTCTAAAAAGGTAGAATTTAAATTGTTTGCCATACAAATGCAGTGGACTCAACCAAACATATGGAAGATACAGATTATGCTATCACCATAAAAACAGTTTGGACACATTTTAATATCAAGATTTGTCGGAATTGAAGGGCGGGTATGGACCACAGTGTGATTCCCCAAACGACCAGTGGGTGTCGCTAACGCACACACGCTGTGACGCTCCGGGCCAGTGGACGGTGGGCGGGGACGAACCAACGTTACGATCACGGCTCTTCTTAATGTCACCGCATGGACCTGGACACCGCTCCTCTGGATGCTGCACACTGAGACCGTCGAACCCTCGGACTGAGCCCATCCCGCACCCACCGGCTGCCTCTGCGCCTGGCTGAATTTAACTGTCCGTCCGTTAGGTGACAGGGCCGGCGGAGATGGAGCGGTGGAAAGGCAGAGTGGCCCTGGTGACCGGAGCCTCGGTGGGGATTGGAGCGGCTGTGGCCCGGACGCTGGTCCAGCAAGGCATGAGGGTGGTTGGCTGTGCCAGGAATGTGGACAAAATAGAGGTAGGGGGTGATCTGAAAATGATTCAACTCTGAGGGATCGGTCAGTCCGAGCTGCGCCTAGAGCAGCGACAAACTCCGTTCACTAGCTAACGTTAGCTCCGGCTATAGTCCGGCTAGTCCCGGCGGGGAATGGGGCTGGAGCAGGAGCCGCTCGGATTCCTCTGACATTGGAATGGGAATTATTCGAATAGCTTGACGTGTGTCAACTGGTCTTCCTCTGTTCCTCTCATATAATTTCGGTTTTATGAGGTTTGTGTGGCATTTACACGCAACATTGTTGTTTTTATTGAATAAAGTGGCCATGGTATCAACTTAGCTGATCACTGGTCAGATCTGACCCATCCCAGCAGGATGCCCTGAAGCATCAGTTCACACATTCCTTCATCCCACGTCGTCCTATGTGGAACTGTCATGCACTGAAGTGTATCTGCTGGATAATGACATTCTTTTCTGTCCAAGTCAGCGACATTTGTGTCTATTTGTATTTCTTGATTGGAATCCTGTCATCTGCATACTGAACCACTGAGTGTATTCAAACAGTGACTGTGTTGTGGTGGTTTGCAGTGAACACCTTCATCCACCCTCACACACACACACACACACACACACACACACACACACACACCACAGATAAGTCACCACACCTTGCTTATCTCACCAGCCAATAATTAAGCTTCTCTGGGTGCTTGTTTTAGTTCCTAGCACTGACCTGCTGAAGGCCTACCACACCTGCTTTGAAACAATCACACTGGAAATGGGTGATTTTCTTTTTCTTAACAACATTCATGTTGTTGTGCAGGTGTGTTGTAGTACAGTAAAGAAGAAAACGATCTATAACACAAGCGTGTCCGATATAGTACATGGAGTGGAGGAGTAGAGGATCATCATCATCATCTGAGGACTGAATAATCAAAATAAATGTCATTTTAAACATGATTTAGCTCAGTAGTGATTGTTACATACAAACTCAGATTGACTGGAACAAATACTCATACAGGGCCAAAGTAGCATGTAGCCATTGACCCAAATAATCCCCCGTCCAATTGACCTTTTATTAATCGTGCTGGCTGAATTCGTGTGGTGACGGCAGCTTCCTTCCTGTTCAGCCCACATTTCTCAACAACGGGGCTCACCCGTGTCGCACCCGGTTTGCTGGGATGACCGGTGAAATTCCACTCAATCTATTTTACACAAGACAAAGGCTGCACAGAGGTCAGGCTATAACGCCCTGTGACCGCCATTGATCAGCGTGTGACCCCGCAGAACACAGGCCAGCTGTGGCCCGCTCAGTAAACATTATAGTGTGAATACTGGGGAAACATCCGGACACACACGCACACACACGCACACATACACATGGACATGCAGTGTGTGTGTGTGTGTGTGTGTGTGTATTGCACAACAGTTTGCCTCCTTCCATTCATTCCCCGGTCACATGCCTCCTCTGTCAATACTTAACAGCGGCAGCGTTACAGCCCATGTTTGTCGCCTGTCTAAAGGTTACAATCATTAAAACCTCGTATTTGGCTGATAACACGCACATTATACAAGCATCTGCCAGGTTTGGGCCTCAGCACAGCATCACTGTTCTCAAGCAGAAATGGGGGTACCCGGACCACAGATTCGTCTGAGAGTATGGAAGTAAGCGACAGCTTCCATCACCCGTACTTGGAGTTGTCTGTGGGAGATGGCAGACAAAGCCAGTATTGTATGGGTTGTATTCTCTAAGTAAACTGGGAGTTTCTCATACTGTGCCAAAGCCGGAATGCTTCAAGGGGGGGGGGTCTCTCACTGAGCGGTTGTTCATGACTTCCACTCTGGTGTTTATTCCTGTTTCATGGGGAAGTTAATCAGTTCTGTTTATTATTCACCGCCTGAGCAGGGTGGACGGAACCCGGCTGGAACACAACCAAAGTATTCCGATCAGATGGACAGTGGCGTTGATACTTTGTCTCTGAGGCTACAGAGAAGTCAGCGGGGGAGCGACAAGCTAAAGGGAGACGTGCGGTCACCATGGGCTTTGTGCTGGAATGGAATGGAGCGATTTCCATCCCCTCTGGTGAAGCTGCTGGGGGAGTGTAGATGTCTGCACAGTTCACATGTTGAGCCACAGTGTTATCGTTATAGAAGTGTGCCGTTGATGGTCACGTTTCACCAGAACCTGAGGAATTCAGAAGACATCAGAGGCCCCGTGTGTGTGTGTGTGTGTGTGTGTGTGTGTGAGACACCTGCTCACGTAAACACAGTCTGATTCTGTAAAGGCTGATTCTAGGTGGAGATCCTCCATCTTGTCATACTCTGCCATAATCTGGTCGATGTGCGAGTGTCGATAAGGCCTCACATGTGCCGTGTAAATCCTTTTTTATGTTTTTGCATGATCTGTCGGGGGTTGGCGCAGAGGCGATTGCTGTTGGCTCTGCCGTTCCTCACAAGGGGGAGAGAGAGAGGATGGGCCGGGCGCTGGGGGACGCGGTCATGGAATCAATCCGTTCAGTGGTCGACGATTGATTCCTGGAAAATATTGTGTCTGCCGGCATGGAAAGAAAGATCAAACATGGTTCCTCTGCAGCAAACACGAGCAGAAGATGTTACAGTTCTATTACATTTTTGAAACAGATTTGTGCTCGTCATTCACACAGTGTTTGCAACAGAACCTGAATAAATGATCACGTAAGGATGAATAGAAACAACAAACTATCTGAGTTAAGAAAACAGAAATGCAGCGGTGTTGTGGTTTTTCCAAACCCGGTTTGTGTGACACTGACGCTTGGATTGGACCCAGCAGAGATGCAAAGCTGTGGGCAGATTTTGTGTCACCCATCAAATTACCGTGATTCACCCATGACACAACGTAATACCGCTCATCTGAAACGGCCTTTTAATGATGTGAACTCACTGGGTCATTTTCCTCACAGAGTTTCTTAGAAGCAGACGTGCGATCGGCTGCACAGAACCGCAGCTTTCACATCCATGTATTTGTTGTTTTTGGAGGTGTCGAGGGTCTTTCAACCTAGAGGTCGGTCAGCGGCGATTTGGTGCTGACGCGGCGGCGGCGGCGTCCGGTTATTTCACAGTGAACAGATTTCATCCCAGAAAGGCCTTGAAGTGGGTCAGGTCAGGCAGCTTTACTCGCTGCGTCTCTGCGTGTTGGTGCTGGATGAAATGTAAAATGCAGTTGTACGTGTTTTAAGCACGTTGCTGCATCACAGACCTAAATCACCTCATCACGTCTCCATGGAGACGCCTCCCGCACGAGTTGTAACACCAATCTGTGACGGGCTCTTCCTGTTGTGCACAGACTGCTGAGATCAAGTCGAGGCTGACTCGACGCTACCACACTCCACACGTCAGCACGTATCCCATTATTTGTGCAGCGTGGATTCACAGGTCAAAGGACGAACTGAGTGCTGGGGCCTGAAGACGAGTATTTCTAGGTAGAACCACTTTGACTGGAGTTGACTGAAGTCTATCATGTTATTTGTTTGATGAAACCCAAACGGCTGCCTCTCCCCCTCACTCACTCACTGAATGAATTATTTTGAGCTCTGAGTGGCCTGATTGGTCTCGACAGGCCGGTAACCCCAGTGAGCCGTCCCCTCCCGGCGCCGACGCTCCCGCCCCAGGCTGCGTGCTGCGATTGACGGGGGCGATCGACGGGGAGCCTCCTGTCCCGTCTTGTTGAAAACTCTGTGTTTTGTTCCATGTTCGCTCTGTGGGCTTGTTGTGATAGTATGAAGAGGCCCGAGTCACAGGGGAGGAAGAGGTGGAAAGCTAAGTGCTGCCGTGGCAACAGGCCAGTGCTCAAAACCAAAGGTATATTTGTTTTGTAGGGGGTGTGTGTGTGTGTGTGTGTGGGGGGGGGGGGATTAAGAATGTGAATTGAATAGGGTTTTTTTTTTCAGCTCAACAGGGTTAGATGCTCACCCTGAAGAGGCCCAGACCGGATTGGCTCCATTTACAAAGGTTTTTGTTTTGGTTGTATCGGCCCCACGCTGTCTCCATGAGACTCCCATCAGTCTGTGGTCGCCGCCCGACGTTGCGCTGCACTCTGTGTTGTTGTTTTTTTTTTTTTGTAAACCTGCATGCAATAATGACGCGGATAGCTGGCATCGGAACTGCTCCCACGCCTGCACTGAGTTGTTGGACTGATAAACCACCGGCAGAACCTCCCCCATCGCCTTGGATGGAGGAGGAACGTGGAGCATGCGGGCTGGCAGAGATCGACTTCATACCTCAGCATGTTTCACCTACAAACAACAGGACGAGTGACGGGACCCGCTCGGCGCCGCTGACAGACATGTTCCACGCGTTTGTGTTCAGACCTGATTTCATACGCCCCCGATGTTCTCACCTTGTTAAAGCAGACTAAAGCCAACCCGTCACCCGGCTGCTTGGTTTGAGGATTAGTCGTCTTCTCGCTGTTCCCGTACATCACATTTCTCCTCCTTATCTCTCCGTCTTGATAAGACCACCCTCAGTCGAAGGCTGTAAAACTGCCCCATCCAACCTTTAGACCTTTTAGTGGCAGTTTTTCAGTGTGTAAGAGATAATCTCGTCTCTGGTGCTATGCTCTAATCCTACCGCCTGCCGTCACCTTTGACCCCTCGGTGTAATTGATTGTCTCATGAAATCTGACTGCACTTTGACCAGGCTGTTTCCTCTTTCACTTTTTGGCTGACTGCCCTCCCTCCTTCCCTCCCTCCCTCCTGCTGCTCACCCCCAGTAATGAGGATGAAAATGCGCCATGACAGACAAAACGCTTTGGTCACACATACTCGCAGTGGAGCTCGGCCAGC
>JBBMJM010129021.1:0-12868 GCA_037832705.1 Centriscus cristatus
AATCTGATCCTATAAAAAACACCACCCACTGGCCAATCAGATGTACAGAAAACAATGGCCTACCCATTCCTCCATGTTAGACAGGTGGTGAGAAGAGAGTTACAGAGTGAATCTTCCAACAAAGAGTCAATGACTGTTAATGAGGAATGAACCAGCAACCGACTAAGCCATGGGTTGTGTGTTTGAGTCCCATTTCCTGGTTTTCCCAGCAGAGTGGCGCAGCGGAAGCTTGCTGGGCCCATAACCCAGAGGTCGATGGCTTGAAACCATCCTCTGCTCGGGCAGTTTTGAATTTCAGGGTTTGATACTCAGAGGATGATGTCGAAGGTGTTTGTTTTAGCGAGATAAGTTGTCTGTACCAAGATGCCAGAGTTCCCTTTATCAAGACCTGTCTCCATGGTAATTTACACTCAACGATGATCCTGCTCTGGAGCACGTAAACTGTCAGGATTGAATCTGACCCTATAAAAAGCAGCACCCACTGGCTAATCAGATGTCTGGAAAAATAACAACCTGCCCATTCCTCTACATAAGACAAGTGTTGAAGAGAGAGTTACGGCGTGAAAGAATCTTCCAGGACAGATCTAACCTGTTAAATTTCACCAAATTGTTCCGATTTTCTCGTCCTGGACTGCTGGACATCTGACAGATGCTGAATCCATCTATTGCCCATTTGCCCTGACTGGACCGCAGACGTATATATCACCATGAGGTTCTTTGACACAGACAGTTCCCTTTATTCTGTGGGAGATGTGGAGTGACTCATCAGAAACGTCTCCTGGGGGGCCTCTGTCCTCATTGGTTTAAAAGAGCAGTTAAACGTCTTCACGAGACACTCCTCATACATGTGGTTCAGTAAAGGAAATGTGAAAAGTGTCATCTCCAGGCTTGGTACACCTTCATTGTGTTTGAGGGTTCCCCCTCTGTTTTGAGGGACATGATATTTTTACTCCCTGATAATCTGTAACACAGGATGATTTTATTCACACAATTAACTTGATATATTGATATGATTGAATTGAATATCAACACTAAAGTTGAGGTTTATTTTATTAGTTTTTAAGTTTAGTTTTTATGTTTGTTCTTTATGAGGTGGAAAAAAGATAAATGAAATGTGATTTTATGGAATTCACAGATGTTTTCGGTTGAGGCATTAATGAGCGGCTTTGTTGTCTTCTTCTAGCCGTTTCCACAGTGTATTTTCTACTATCACTGACTTCTCCTACTTTTCCAGCGTTAACCTCTGCGGCTGGCGCGAGGCGCTCTGTCTCCCTTTCGTGGGCTGTGATTGTGATTGGTCTGCTGCCTCCGCCTTTTACAGGTCTCGATAAGACAACCCTGGTTTGAGTTACCAAGTTGATATCCAACTTTGTGGTGCTGATGATCCTGCTCGCCATGTTCTTGGTAACTCAAACCTGGATTAATTGAGTTATCTAGGACTTGGCCCCTGGTCATAGAAGGTGAAGACAAATAGGGGAACGTTAACAACACTTTGTCAGAGAAAATGACTTGTTGATGGACATGAAACACACAGATAATCTCTATGACAGAGGAACTGAACTCTTCTTGAGGACAGAGGGGAAGGACTCGAGAGGAAGGACTTTGTACAAATAATCAGGATAAAATCAGGTGTAAAATGCATGTAAAAAGTGTAAAAATATTTTCTTAAATGTTGCTGTTGTTATTGATGATTTTATGTGTGTTGTATGAGACTTGAGAACCTTCATTTAAGTCATTTATTCTGTCTACATGAGTTGTGATGTAACAGCCCCTTATACTGCATCTCTGCATCAGTAAGATGGTCTCTATAGCGACTGAAGGCCTGGGTGAGAAATCCACGGCCTGCCATTGTTTTACTTAAAGTTAGCATCAAAACACACCATTACCATGTTGGCTCACCTTAAACCACAGCTCATTCATTCATTCATGTCCTTTTTCTTGCTCTGGTCACAGGTCTCGGGTGTTCTGGATCTGATCCCATAGGTCAAACAGTCAAAGGCCAGGGTTCAACCTGGACCAGCCACCAGCTGAAGGACAACCATTCACACTCACCTTCACACCTACGGGGGATTGACAGTGACCAGTTAACCTCGGCATGATGTTAGAGGAAGACAGAGTACTTGGAGAGAACCCCCACACACACAGGGAGAGGATGGAAACTCCACATAGAAAGATCCCAAGCCAGGAGGCGAAGCAGGTACCGTCTCGCTATGTGGTGACAGTCCTCGCACTGTGCTCATGTTCGCATAATTTGTCAAAATGAGACAAACTGGTGGCCTAAAGATGAATTAATAACGATATGAGGAGGTGGTGTAAGCAAACAGTCATCTTTAACCAAAGCAAGCTGCATGAGTGAACATTTGCTTGGCAAATCCAGTGTTTCATCACCCTTCACAGGCCGTTTTTCATCTCGCACCCCTCCCTTCCGGCATTGTGCAGTATCGTATGTTCCCCCATGTGCCTTGGGGAGAAAGAATGTACGCAAATGGTCAACTATAAAGCACATGCTGTCATCAGTGGGAGGAGGGAGAAGAAGAGTAGGCAAAGAGGGACAAATGGAGAGAGGCAGTGATACAAGTGTAGCTCCTTTAGTGTGGTAGGGATCACGCAGAGGTGTGTGTTCCTCTAAAGAACTGGCAAAACTGCCGTCGGTGTGTGTACCTGTCATATCCCCAACCAGTTCTCATGTGATTACTCTGTGGAGGTGAGGTAAAGGGGGCTGTGGGTTCTGCAGACGGCTGGTCGACGAGTGCTGAGGTCATACAGTGTGAAACTGGCATGGGATCTCGGGGTGATCACAAGCTGAAAGGCTGGTGCATAGATTCTAGCCAGCATGATGATGGAAAGAAGACAGCAAGAGTGCAGGGATGAGATGAGCGCATCAAGAAATTATCCAAGCCCATCAAATCTGTGGAGAGAAGCTGATTTTTAATGTCACCAAGCCAGGAAAACAGCGCAACACCCTCGACAAAAGCACTGAAGGGTCCAGGGGACGACCGCTTGGCATTACAGCCTTGTGATGAAGGTAATGGAAGAACCTTGACTGGCAACCTGTCACAGCTTCTTCTTACTGCCCTGCTTTCATTTCATGAAGGTGCCTTCAAACCCCAGAGAGACTAAAACCAACACCGATGCTGATGGGCTGGAGCATGTTGGCTGTCGTGTGGCCGTCAGATTGGTGCACAGGTAGCGTAACCTAGACCCGTCCATCCAACTGTTAATTGAGTGGCATAAACCTGTGTGTGGAAGTAAAATACACATTAGTGGCAGCTGTTTTGACTGATCAGTGTTTTTCAGATCAATTGTTCTTAGAATTTTTGCCCCATTCATGAGTTGACCCTCTGTTCTCCTGAGGATCCTATATCCATTTCAGTCATATACATTCTACTGAGGAAGACACCGCCTACTCCTTTATCTGCTTCCTCAGTCGGTGTCATGAGATACCTGTTGTTGTACACATATAAAATTTGATTTGACGGGTAAAGAGTGTATGTGTCCTGATTTCATTTGCCAATGAGGACACATTGAGCATCAAAATGAACTGTACATGACAACGTTATGTACAAAATGTATCCAACATACAGATCAGGTTCAAACTGACCAACAGTTCTTGTGTCATCAGCAGCTGTGATCGCCGTTACTTCTGTGTACTATTTTGCACGACAGGAGCATGTGGATAAATCATCAAACAGCCCAGTAAACCCTCTGAAACATTTCAATGAAAAAGCCTGAATAAGCCTGACTTGTTTGTCTCTGTTTTAAATAGAGAGCTCAGCGATCATTTGATAACTGAATTGGCCATTAGATTTAGTTGGAGGGAAAACCATGGAGAAGAATCTATATTGACAGGATTTTGGCTCTCAGCAACAAGAATTAAAGACAAATGTCTATATTATTACATATATTTTCCATCACACTCTGCAGCTGTTTCCAGTTGTGTCTGCTCCACATAATCCTTAAGTAGTCTGGAGTTGTTTATTTTCTCACGCCATGTGAATAAAGCGCCTATTTTAATTTTTGTCATTTCATGAAATTTCATGAGACATAAGGAAGAAAGACACACATGGAAAGAGGGAGGGAATGAGACAGGGGAAAAAGACATGAGTTATTGGATGTCCCTGAATGGTCTCGCCTTTAATTGCTTTTGTGAAGTTCTTCAGCAACGTCTCTGCTTCGGAATGAGTTCAGTTCAGATTACCTAAGACGTGCTAGTCATCAGCTGTCTGACATTTGAATCAATCCAATGTCGCCGTTTATTTGGAGAAATTAGAGTTGGATGATGATTCCAGTTGTATTAGTCAGTGTGTCAGTTAGTTAGGGGTGTGTGGCTGTGTGTCGTTCAGACAGGAAAGACTGACATAGAAAAGGATTGAATGGACGAAAAGAAGATCAAATATGTTAACACTGTTTTTTGTCTTTTTTCTTGATTTTTTTTATTATTTCACACACACAAAACAATTCCGTTGGGTGGGGTTACAGTGGTTCCCTGGTATGGTACCTACCAATAAATGCTAATACAGAGTAATTCACACACAGTATTATATTATTCAGTCACAGCTATACAATCTCGTATCCAGTTGTTCCCATAAGCTTGTGGTAAAAATAATAATAAAAAAATAAAAAACATTCCCGTAGCCCTCTCTTATCCTCTCTGTCACTGACTCTCGCTAGCATTTGTTCATATGATGGTATTTCTGCCTTATTGATGTGGATGTGTCTGTGAAGGTTCTCAGTCATCCAGGTCATTGTATCTTGCTGGGATAAAACATAGGCAACTGGACTTTCTAGTCCTCAAGCAAAGTAGAAGTCCAGTTGCCTACGTTTTAACCCAGCAAGATAGTCTTGTGGATATGTACGTGTACTTTTCCATAACCTGAGGGCTGCCGTAATCGTCCCGACATTTATGAATGCAAAATATTGGGACATTCCCATTACTTGTGATTGGTCGCCCAGTAAACCATCAAACCGTAAATCATCTTGGAGAGACTGGGATCTCAATCTCCAGAGCCTTTCCCAGATGTTCCAATACTTTTACCCAACATGGTTGTATCAGACTACATTCCCATAGAACATGTAGGAAAGTCCTGCCTGTGTACCACATTTCCAACACAGATCATCAGGTAATAATCCATCCTATGGAGTCTAGAGGGGGTAAAATAGAATCTATGTATTAGTTTATATTGAGTAAACTTCCCTCTAGCCTCCCTGATGTATTTTCCTGAGTTTACAATGATCCGCGTCAACTCCACCTCACTCAGTTCACATTCCAAAGCTCTCTGCCAAATAGTCTTCAGAGTCCGGCAGACATCCTTATTCAGCTTGCTGAAGTCACGATAAAACACTGCCGCTGTATGTCCTGTCAGTACTCGCTGGGTCCTCGCTTGGTTCGTCCCATCTGCAAATTGCCCTTTTCTAATTCAGTGTTTCATTTGAATGTATTTCCAGAAGTTGTCCTTTTCTTCTAGGTCATACCTTCGCAATAATTCTGAAAATGATATAAATTCTCCATTCACAAATAAATCATTTACTTTGCATATTCCCTTTCTAAACCATTGTCTCCAGAAAACTGTTTTCTTTCAAATACATATGGCTGGGTTGTTCCACAGTGAGGCATATTTTCTTTGGATGTGGTGTTCTGCACCTTTTGTGGACTTCCTTCCAGACCTCCTTTGAGTAGTTCAGTATAGGGTTTGGGGGATGTTCTTGTCCACCGGTGGATGAACCTTGTGACAGTGCATCCAGTGGGTTGAAGGGACTCTGAAGATCCATTTCAATTTGAATCCAACTCAGTTTTGTGTCTGTTCTCTTCCAACATTTGGTAAGTCTCGTCATTTCAAACGCCAAGTTGTATCGTCTCACATTGGGGAGGGCCATTCCTCCTATTTCCTTTGGGGCACACATTTTTTTTATATTTATCCTTGTTTTTGCTTGTCCTACAGAAAGTCCTTGACAATAACATCATATTGCTTCAGTTGTGGTGCTACACACATCGGTAACATCATGGAGACAGTTAGCCCATGGTGCGATCACCATTTTAATAACGTTAATTTTCCCCATTTGTCTAAATTTTATTTAACTTTCTGGAGGACTGGGTCCCAATTTAACTGTATCATCTCCTCTGTTTTTGGACTCAGATGAATACACAGATACTTCATTCCTGATGGTATCCATCTGGATCCAAATGCCATAATCAGTATGTTAACATTGTTAATATTTGTACCTGGGTAAAAAAATTAAAAATGGCTGAACAATAAACACAGCACAATAATTTACTTACAGGTGGTGAATAAATACACAACACACTCACAGTTACAAGGAATACCAGCAATAGAGCCTAATTCTTGCTAAATTTCTTAGAAATTTCTATAAAAACATAAAAGAAAATATTGATATAACCCATAATTAAGCTCTGTAAAATGCCATATTTGGCTCCAGCAGACATCAGCCTAAACCAAATTCAATGACCTTTCAACATCATTTGCAGGAAATATTCCAAATCACAATCAAACACAATAAGAGGTTTGTGATTGTCGGCTAAGCCTGAAACAAATTATTCTCCCAATTATCTCTTTTCTTCACATTCACATCTCAGTGAAGCTGCACTGAACTGATCAACAACCATACACATCGTTCCTGTTTCAACTCATTTACTCATCATCTACTAATTCTAAACCACCGCTGTGAAACTGTGAAAGATCCACCAGAGTATGTCTGTGAAGGTTCTCAGTCATCCAGGTCATGGTATCTTGCTGGGTTCAGTTCTGAGAACTGAAGAAGCTTCTCGGATGAGTGGCGAAACATCTTCAAGCAAACCAGAAATCCAGTTGCCTACGATTTAACCCAGCAAGATCCACCAGAGTATTTCAATCACAATGTCAGCTCCTTCAGGTCCCAGGATTAACATTTCGACCCTCACAGGGTTCACATACCAGGAATGAACTCTATTGAAACTCACAACAACAGTACAGAAAGGAGGAAAGAGTCATGTGACAGTCAGTTTGTTTTCATCTCCTCTCATTTGAAATCAGATGCCGGCAGCCACCGCTGAATCAGTTGAGTGTGAGCACACAAAGCAGCTGTTCCTGTGCCATCAGCATTTCTATCAGCTATCTAGCCTGATTTCAGCCCCACATAATGTTGATGCACACACGGAGCTGAAGGAATCGACAGAGATGAAGTAAGATATGAGAGCAGTGAGTTACCCTTAGTCTGAGTCCACCAGACAGTATCAAATGTGTGTTGAAGACACACACACACACGCACAAGCCCATATACATCTAGTCAGGCCTAAGGCAACATCAGCGGTTCCAACTTCAGTCTTTCAACAGCGTTCCAGCTGTCATTCCATATGTCATCCACCACAAACTACTTTTCTGTGTCTGTGATTTATACCATACAGGGGGAAAAAAATCCATAGAAGAAGATTTATGCTAGAGACTTCCGGTAGTCTCCTCCTAAAACTAAACTCAAAACATTTACATTTGTCATTGAAAGTAGAGGGAGGCTGTTTAAAGCGGCAGTGTGTCTTCACTGGGACGCTTTATTCATGTTTTGGCTAACAATGAATCATGGAAAACATCGTGTGCACAGTTGATATATTAGGTCACTTTGTAATGCAGCAGCTCCAATTGCATCTTACATCCGGCAGATTCTGTGCTTTGTACGTTTCCTGCTCAACACCTCATTCATACAGATTCGTAATTCTTCCCTTTCATGTATTTGGACAATTTTAGAGTATGTAATTCATCTAGCTGCATGTGGGAGGAAACCGGAGTACCCAGAAGCTAATCGACCCCAGGTGGGACTTGTCTTGAGACCCGCTGGCGGACGGAATGGAGCAGGTCGTTTTTCTTATCCAATGTCAGCTGGCACAAATGGTCTCTTGGTGAGTGACGCTCTGCATATAAAGTCGCCCATTGGACACCAGAGGCCTTATATGCAGATAGGTTCACTGCCAGGGTTGTGTATTTTTACATTTTGAATTCAACACAAGAAACAGACATTTACTTGCACTGGCAGAGTGTTCAACATGAGATACTGTAAAAGCTATAGAAGTTGAGATCCCAAAATCAACTTGTGACACATTGGACTGCGTCATCAAAGACTCACTCTGCCAGGACACTGATGTACAACAGGAAACCTTGGATCTGCAACAGCACTTTCAAGGAACAGGGGGATTTCTCCACAGCAACATGAATACACAGTGGCAAGGTTTAAAAACCACATCATTCCACCAAAGTCTGGGGTTAAAGTTACTGTACTTACTATAAGGACTAACTGGAAGAATCAAAGAACCGTTACAACAAATACACGTCACGCAAAAATATACAGTCCAAATGTCGCTGCACCAACCAAAGAACATGCACAAGAAATTCTTACACAGATGACAGGTTTGTCTGTTCTGTTCTTCTGAAGGTGTGAGATACTTTATCATTTCATTACATAAGTGTACTAAATTCAAATCGCATTGCAGAAAAATCATCATCGTGGAATTATTGGAAATACGTGCTTCTGTTTTATTGACTGGACAGACGGCTCTTTCCAAACTTTTAGGTGTAGCTCGAATCCTCAGCGGAGGAATTCGGGCTCAAGTCAATCATCACAAACAGGAAGGAATTTTCATATTGAAGTATGACCACAGGTCTGGATGAAGTATACTGTGAAAACAGTGTGACATCCAAAGCGGTAAGGTGGAGTCGTGAGAACCGGTGAGGACTCTGGAGGTGTTTTTCTCAACACCCATCTGACTCATATTGTTTAGCATTGCCAGCTATGTGCATTCAACAGCTTGCGGCCTTCTGTCTCCTGTCATTTCATAGTATTCTGACAATGATCTTCACTCCGATCCCAAGTGTAGACTTTTGATATGCTATTTCAATGCGGGTCTGCTACTGGACCCATCACGGTCCACGGACCACAGGTTGACAAACCACACACTCATGGCGATAGATTGGGTAGAGTGAGATGAAGTAGAAGTAGATACTGGTCCACCAAGGTTTGTGGAGAGACCCCGTCTGGGTCCACGGGCCATCGGTTGACAAACCACCTACGGTTGGCATGGTGAGAATGAGCCCATTGATATATAGTTTATGGGGGTAGAGTCATAGGAGGTAGTAAATAGTGGCCCCTCATACTTTGTGGAGCGGCCCTGTTGAGGTCCATGGACCACAGGTTGAGAAACCTACTCGATCTGACCTAGACGGCTATGAAAAGACAATTTCTGTGTTCTGGACCTCTGGAATGTCATTCATTTGCTCTGATGGGACAATCTGTCATCTTTTTACGATTTTCCTATCACATTCGTCATCCTCGTCCTAGGTTGACCTCTGATCCCTCTTCTCCTACTGGGTTCACCCAGGTGTACATTGGTGCTTCAGAATCCACTTTGTCCCTCTGGTTCTTGCCTCAATCATTCCCCTGCAGCCACAGCATACCACACCTTTTCACCGCCGTATTCCAGTGTGTGACTCCTCCCTTGCAGACCTACATAATCATTGACTCACTTCACATGATGAATGCAGATGTGACTCGACGGTGTTAGACACCAGCGCCTCATTGTTTATTGTCACAGAGGAGGAAATATCTGATAACTTCCATTGTTACTGGAATAAAAAGTCAAACAGGCTTTTCTTGGCACTCGACCAGCTGACATTCCTCGTTACTGAAGACGCGAAAACACTTTAATTCACTAAATATGCTGAATGTATAAGGCTGTTTTAAATGAGAGGTATTAGGACCAGTGTCAACAAAGCCAGTGGTTTCAGTGAGACTGACAGCCTGAGGATGGGATTTAGTGTGAGCGTACTTCCAGATGCTGACCATGTTTATTGTTTCTTATCTCCATCGTGTTTGTCTTCACAAACTGACGCTGACTGTGCCCTGTTCAACTCGAAATGCCCTCGCATCCATTTATTTATTTTTCAGCGTTCCCTTAAGTCCAAGACTTTCTCCGGGAAGCTGTGGCTCATTGCTTGAAGGATTTTATCGCCACCCACGTGAATGTGATGCAGAAGCTTATTCACACATGCAAATACTTGACACACTTACACAGTGAACATTAAAAGATGATCGAGGAGAAGTGGGCAGCAGATTAATTAACAGACTTTTGTCCTCGTCTTGTACATCTTTGGTCCAGATGGTGAAACACGTGTCCAGAAAATGGTTTGATGGAGTGCCGAGGAGTAAAATACAGACCACAAATGTAAAAAAAAAAACCACAGTACACAGTGATCTAACTATTTGTTCACCCCTCAGCGTGTGAGGGCAATTAGCCTCACACCATTAACTAAAGACACCCAGCGTTGGGCTGTTTGGGTTGTAATCGCTAATCACACCGGCATGGAGAAGTTTCTAGATGAATGATTCAGGCAAACAAATGAGCAAAGACACTTCAGGACACACTTCAGGAAACACTGGGGACCCGAAGAGGCTGTGATTGGCCCTGTTTACATCTCCGGGACGATACTGGACAACCGTGGGTACGGAATGGACTTCCTATGTATGGTCTGATAAGACAAACCTCTGCCTGGAAATGAAAGCATCTGTTGATGAAATGCTTCCTGGAAGATCTAGATATTCAACTAAAGTGGGCAGAGTTGAAGGTTTATGTCAACACCCATCAGTCAAACTCACTCACTCACTCACTGTTTCCATGTCAAACAAATGGCTGCGTCTAAAGAAAAACACGCGCCATTGTTGTTTGCATCGATGCTAAATGAGAAGGGAGAGCCAGGACCCACATCCCATCGATCCAAACCTGTGCTGCTAAATGACATCTCAGATGTTTGCGTTGGGTTGTGCAGTCGAGTTCTCTGATGGGAAATGAGAACTTTTGATTGACGTACCAGGTTTTGCACAATCATCGAGAGGCCATCACGTTTGACATCTTGGTACCTGGAGCCAAGTCCCAGTGATGAGCAATCGACGTGATGGAGGGGTGAGTGGGTTCTCGATGAGCGGCCTCATCTGGTTTGCATGGTTGGCTGCCGTGGTCTTCGTCCTCCAGTCGGTGTTCTTGTGTTTGCTTTGAAAAGCCAGTTTCCTTCCTTCCAGTCAGCTCACGTTTGCATCCTCTCATGAGTCTGAGTATGTTATGAGTATTATTCTGGGAGGACGTCCATCTTTAGATCAACTCAATTCTTCTGGACTTTCCTCCCACATGTTCACGCAGGCACTTCATAGTTTTTTTTTTGGGGGGGGGGTTATTTACAGTTTGTAGATTATGGCTTCATTGTCTTACATTCATACCATCCGCATATTATATTCTGGGATTTCAGACTTTTTGTTGTCCTCGTGTTCTTTCTCTTGCAAAATAGGAACCTGCTGTGAGTGATTTTTATACAATGGGAATAATGTGTGTGCGTGCGTGTGTGTGTGTGTCTGTGTGTGTGTGTGCGTGCGTGCGTGCGTGCGTGCGTGCGTGCGTGTGTGTGTGTGTGTGTGTGTGTGTGTTGGGAGGGTGCTTTCAAGTCTGTGCTGAACTGGATGATTTATATTCTGAATGATATGATAGTGATTTTCTACGCAACAAGATTTATTTTGAAGAGGGGATCAAACACACCCAATGAGGACAGAGCCTCATTTTCAAAGATTTTATTTTGGACCTCGCCTGCATTTCTGCCCCGTTAACACGTTGGTTTCTGGGTTTAGTGCCATCGTAGGATTTCTCTGGGAAGTACTCAGTCCTTCTACTACCTTCACTTCATTGTTGGCAGATGTTCTGGTTCATGACTGATGTTGTCTGGTGTGATATCATGTGCCATAGGCTAACGCTAGCAGTCTTCTTCATAATGTTATCTTCCATTTTAGCTGTTTACTAAGAGTGAAGATGATGTCTTGTGTGTTTCCCATACAATCTTGGCATTGTTGTGTTTGTTTTAAAGGGGTTGTTCAAAGCTTTCTACGATCCAAACCCAGCAGATCCAAACAATATAGCTACAGTCAAATGCCTTTTGTTTATCTTACAGTGTCGGGCTTTTCTACCCTCAGTGAGCACCATTGAGTTTTTGGTTTTTCGTATTTGCGCTCCAGTAAAGTCATATCTGTTCATGTTTTCATAAGGCCTTACCCAGACTGTTATCTTACGCGAGGATAGTATATTTATCATAGTATTCCACCGTCGTAACGGGTGCCCATCTATCGAGAAGGAATTTCAATTTGGTTTGGATTTACAGGCTTGGTGACATAGTTCAGACTCTGGTCAGGCACAATATGTTTTACAAACTTTTCACAATGGAAAGGAATTTCTTTTGCTTGTTTTTTTAAACGCAAGCGGAAAGAGTAAAAAAAAAAAGTCATCCAGTGGGAAGAGAACACAGTGTTTCATGGGAAAAGACATAGAGATGAGTTTAGTGATGGAGGATGGGAGGTAAATATATCATTGTAGCCACACAGACCGGGTCTTTCCACAGTTAGTTCATAGACTCAGCCGACGTCCAGCTGGCTCAGTGCCGTCGATTAGGCCGTGTGTAAATCTTCAAACATGTTTTCCCATCTGTTTAATAAATATATTTAAGCTTGTTTTATGTAGGAACATGGAAAACGACGTACTCATTTGTTTGGTATGTTGTTTTGCAAAAGATGACTACACTTTAGAGACGTTTTTTAAAACGTCATATCAGCTGCTTTATCATTCGTAAATGTAAATCAGTGACAGAGTATGTCTGTTTTATGATTTGTACTTAACTTAACTTAACTTAAACTTAACAACACCTCCCTGCAATTGATTGCTTTTTCATTGTAGACATACTGTGTTCTCTGTTGTTGTTGTTGTTGTTGTTGTTGTTGTTGTTGTCAATAATAATAATAATAATAATAATAATAATAATAATAATAATAATAATAATAATAATAATAATAATAATAATAA
>JBBMJM010129130.1:0-12843 GCA_037832705.1 Centriscus cristatus
CTCTTTTTGGAACATCCCCCATTTGCTTCCTGTATACATATTGAAAAATAATATATATTTATATCCTTGTTATAAGTCACTTTTGTAAATTTGTGTCAATACCAACAGTCAATGACCTGATTCAAATTCAATTTTAATTGACTAAATGACCAACTTTACAAACTGCTACCCAATTGGATCATGACACATGGTGCAGAAAAAGACACATCTACACCTGTGGACAATTCCGGGTCTCCATTTAACTTAGTCTGCATATTTGTTATCTGTGGAGGAAACCCTGGCAGGCAGAACACGCAAACCCCATAAACAGAGGTGCCAGGTTTTAACCCAGAGGCGTCTAGTGGTGGGCCGCTGTGACTTTCATTTATACACATGAAAGCCAGGCTGGTTGGCGGTGAACACACAACTTCTAATCAACTGCAGTCGTGTATGTTACTTACTACAAAGATACTGGACACTGGAAATCATGCAGATCAACTGGCCGAATGTAAGAGCACATGTTTGAACAATGTATTTAAGTCAATAAGTCATATTTAATGTAACAAGTCGTACAATTGAATGATAATCAAATAAGATTGTCTTTGGCACTTGGATCCAGTTTAGGACTGAATGTACTGATGATAAATTTGCTGGCATCTGCTGACAAAATGTTCAGAGCAAAAACATTAAACTTCCAACATGACTGTGTGATGCTCATCCAAGTTCTGTATCCTATTCACGTCAACAGACTGCTGACATTTGCTTTTTGACCTAATTTATATGAATGTATTCTGTGCGAAAACATTAAAACAAGACTTTTGTCAATCGTTTTGGGCAGAAAATGAAAATCAGTCTCCAAAGAACTGCTATCCCACAAACATAATCACAATAATTTTGGTTTCGTTGGAGCCTTGTAGTGATTTATGGTCTGTATTAAATTCCCAAATGACCTACAATCATTTAAAAAAAACATCTTTGGCATGGAAGTGTTTCATTTAAAGATAGTCAATACGTATAATGCTGACAATGATCTTCTTCACTGATGCTCTGCTATTATTTAGCCCTTTAGACCTGGTGAATAATTATCAGTAAGCCACATATTCTAGGCAGGGTGATATCATCTAGATTCCTCAGCTCACTAAAGAATATGTGGCTACTGTCTCAACTTTATTTTCCTCCTCCTGGAATGTGTCTTGTGAAAATCGGTCATGTCTGACATCCAGCAGCCAACTAAAGACTGTTCTGATGTGTTGATCGTCCTTCCTGGTGCAAGTGATTCAAACAGAGAAGAAGGACAATGACACAGAATGATCAAACCAAACAACTGTATCGTTTTAGTCTTAAAGCCCGTGAACTAACTGTCACTGACAGTTTACAAAAACAACATACTTGAGAAGGCAATCCTTTAAGATGTGTTTGTATAAATGGAGACCATTAACAGGCGTACTCTTAAAAACTAGCATTAAGTTGGACTAACTGAATTTAAACAGGCTGATTTAATTTCTTTTTTATCTGCATGGGAGTGGGTGCATCCATCCAGAGTGTGTTTCACGTGGCAAAGCCTTTTTCCAAACAGTCTCCGATTCCATCTGAGTCGTAAAGATTCCGAATATATCCAGTTTCATCATATTTACTGTGGATTTTTTATTTTATTTTTTTGTCAAATATTGTCCTCTTTGCAGTCCTATTGAACTATATCATGGAAATCATTTATCAGTCCAGAACAATGTTTACTTCCTCTCTCCAGGCTTAATGCGCAGTGGTAGCAGTGTATATTTGCATTTGGAAATACATTCAGGCGTGAACACCACATCCTGTGAGTCCATCTGAAGTGCTCATTTGACTGAGTCGCTGACAGGAAATTGTCACAGCGCGAGTCCTTAGATCAGAAGAATTTGTTTGGATAGAACATATGTACATGGGAGATAAAGGAGGAATGTCATGTTTATATTTTCACAGCACAAGGAGTTGCAAAGGGTGAAAAGCATTGAGTGGGAGTGAAAATATGCCCAAGTACACAGCCGAGTGCCATTGTGCACTTCTCTACAGCGTCACCAACGTTCGCTTTCACGAGCATATTTACATTCCAGCCCTCACTTATGGTTGCAATTGGAGAGAAACGTATTCAAAAACCGTGCAGAGCCACCAGAAAGGCAGCAGGCTAACTCATTTTCCTTTTTTTTCCTCTATCATGAGACAGGAAAAGAATATTATTAATGATCGACGCATTGTCAAATAAATATGACCTTGACCCCGACTTTGTTCAAAGTTTTACTTTGACCACTACAGTTTTGCCGTCTGGCCCTGTCCCATCCGTCTCTCCGGCCTGTTAGCTCTGCATCATGTCACCATGGTCCAGGCACCATGCAGGTTATTCTGGGCAATTCCACTGACACCACTTTCTCCCTCTGCGCGTGGATAAAAACATCCATACACCCCCACTTTGTATCCTCCCCACCTGTTGGGAGTTGTCCACCTCCTTTCTGACATGTCACAACACACTCAACATTATTTCTAATAACAGAACTTTACCCCCCCCCTCCCCCACCCCACCCCACCGTTAACTGTTCCATTCAGAGAAATCTGATATTAAAACGTTTGATTCCGTGTTATCTTATTTTGAACATTTCATATTGGATTAGAATTCTTCTTCCAGATAAGGATTTTGCATATGATTACTCATTTCATGCCCCTGCTTTGCTGAAATAGATCAACTGAAATCAGGTTTTATTATGTTTTACAACAACAGCAGTAGCAGCCCTCGCCAGCCTTTTGCGTAACTTTTCTTTTGATTTACCTCATCTGGTTGTTGTTACGTCTTGAAATGGGCCAAACTTGTCTTTACAGCTGTTTGTTTAATCATTGTGTAATTCTGTTTAGGGGCAATTTGGTAGTGAATAAAGTAAGCCATTGTTTAAAAATGAAGCTGAATGTTCTAAGTGCAAGCTGTAAACCCATTTCATGTTTTTATTGATGATACAAAGTTATAAAATAAGCAACACATTTTCTTGTGAAAATCAGGTCACTAAATGTTGAAGACAACTCACAACTCAGTCCTGTCAAATCATCCATTAGCTGCAAGTTGAGTGTCTATTGACTCATATTATACATATAAGTAGCGATGTCCTTTAGCGACAAGACAAAAGCAGAGATATGTCGACGTCATGGGGAGGCAGAGTACACCGGCTACGGACTTTGAAGTGGGAAACAGGTGTTTGAATCCGGTTTCCAAACCATGACTTTTCCACTGACTGACGCTGAATTTTCAAGCATGCTCATCTCCCATTTTCCCATTTAACTTCTGTTAATACACGTCTTATTAATAGAAGTTAAAAGACGTGTTACTATGCATGCATACTATGTCTGTTTTGACAAAGCCACTGTCTGAAAATTTGCCGCAGTTTTCTAGTTAGCACGCTAATGTTAGTATTCGCCAGGACTGGTAGGTCGGTAGATGATGTCCCCAGGGATCTCGCTGATGTCATTTCTGCGACTAGGATGGTGGCCATTGAGGGGGGAAAGTGTGCATTGATACACAATTTTTTGGCCATTTGAGTGCAAGCGCTGAGCACTACATTTCTGCATACTCATTCAGTGTGAACGCACTTGCATAACCAAAATACTCTGTCTAAGCATGGGAGGGTCTGTGTGCACGCGATGCCTGCAGCGTAGAGTACATGTAAGTATATGCTGTGGAGAAATGCAGACATTGTAAAGGTGATTTGAGAGCAAAAATGATGCCGACCTTGTTTGGTTGCAGCATTTTTCACTCAAAGTAAGCAAAGAAAGACACCGGTAACAGGCACACAGCGTTATGTACGATGTCACATTGATTCAATGCAGGAGCGCCAGCTTTAGTCCTCTGTGAAAGCACTGGGCATGTTCTTTGTTGATTCATTCCACCCTGCGTTTAGTTGTAGGCATTTAAATTGATATCTGATATTATGACACCAAAGTGGTGTAAGATGGTATGCTAAAAGCATACTGGTATGGATGGGACACATGTGAAATGTCACATCACACTGTCAACTTAAAAATAATAATAATAATAGAAGAAAAAAAACCAGATCCCTTATTGGCAGCCTGTTAAATGTGTTTTGTGTATCCAGGGGAAAAACGTGCCTGTAAATCCTTCAACAGTTTCTCCACCGTCACTTACAGCAAGCATCTAACAGTTTCTAATTCATTTCAACACATCTATCCACATCCACCGTCCTCAGCCTTTTATAGATCCGATTTGGCTCTCACTAGGTCAGTGCCATCTGCACTGTCCTTTACCGTCACCGTAAACCACAGAGCATGTGACACCTTTGAATGGATGTCCTCTTTGTTGTCAGTCAGCGCAGCGGACCCAGCTGGGTGTCCGAAGATGAGCGCGTAAGCAGCAGCTGCCCGTGCCTCCAGAGGGTTCCATGACCCCTGTCCAGGGCCTATTATCACCTTCTAGAGGTTTCCGCAGTGCTTGAGGTCCCCCCCAAACCCTTCAAACTCTATGTCAGCAATAGCAGAGAAAGTAGGAAACCAAAGACGAGTTTCACAAGAGCGGAGATTATGACCAAAAGCCTTGTGTGGTTAACAGACAAATGAAGAGTTAAAATTGGTACAAACTGAATCCAAACAAGACTCATGGTCATGAATCTTCAGTTGTCTCAGCTCAGTTGGAGAATCCGCTGTAATATGTTCTATTTGTTTAACCACGAGGCAGCTGACCAGAAGCTGGGCCCTGAACCATTCATGTTCCTCATGAGTCATTTGTCCCACATTTACAATTCGCCAACATTATGAACCAGCATTTTTTTTTTAGGTAAATATCTTTTTTTTTTTTTCTCAAGTGACTATACTGAAATGTGATGTCAGCTCTAATGTCCGTTAAACACACATAAGTCTGTGCCAGCTTTAGTCAATAAACCAAGGTATCAAATACATTTGTCGCGTACCAAGTGTAATGATAGAAGAATAGCGATATACTTCAAACAGACCGAAAGAAATATCTATCTATCTGACTGTCATCATTTTCAAAAATCAGATGTGCCTGCCGCAGTTGATAACAAGTCCAAAAAGCTTTGACAGCTGAGCTCTTTAACGTTTCTATGGTTAGCAGCGTTATGCGTAACGGATGAATTTAGCACAGTGATTAAACTTGAGATGAACTACGTTTACACCCACTGGCCAATCACAACGACTGCACCACCGTGTCACTGGACCCTTTCTGTCCTGTGCAGACACAACAAGTTCATCAAGAACAGCAAACATGTTCATTCCACTCCATTTGGGGAATTAGTAATGTATATTTTTGCTTCTATTTTTAGAGAAGATGATGGAGCTGCTGGATTCCACAGCAGCACATAAAGATGTTTAAGAACAAAGAGTCCTTTGTGTTTCTAGTATATATATATATATTGCCATGGAAACACATGTTAGGGAAGCCAAACACAGACCCACAAGGGTCACGGTCAAGTTTTCAGTGCCCTGAAAAAAAAATCTGCAAAAACAACAGAACCACTTGCTGCGACTCAAGTGTCACTGAGCAAACACCAAATACCTTCTCTGCCCATCCCCCGTGCACATCAACACACGCACTTCTGTGAAGCTTTTTCACTCCGAGATTGTGATGATGAGGAACTCAGCATGGTTGGAAAGGAGTCATCCACCCTTAAGTATTCGCTCTGAAATCCAATTGATCAAGTTTCTCCAAACTTCAACATTTCCTGTAAGGAGCTCGTCGTGAGTCTGTGCTCCAATTTGTTTCATAAATTCCTGTGCTTGATCCAATAGGAAGCTATTAAACCTTTTTTTTTCAGAGCTTACAATACCTTTTACTAGGATTCACTGGGATTTTTGCATAACTTCAGATCCATGAGGCCCCGTTATGAATTATTAGAAGAAAGTTATTTCCATACAAACCACAGATGGACTTAAAGAGTCGGTTGTTGCTCATTTTTCCCATGGTTAGTCACCCATGGGTCTCCATGCTACCAGTTGCATAATATTGAAAACCACGTTGTCAGACAGCGTCTGAACAGGCTGTACGTCCAAGTTTTCAAAAAGGAAAAAAAAGATGATTGCTACTTTTGTTCTTTGTACCCAAATGTCTTCTGGCCTCAACTCAGATACCACTAGTGCATTCTTTGCTCTATCTCCTCCCTAGACAACCGCTCTTTGAATACAGTGAGGGGAGTGGGGGTGGCACTCCTTTCTCTAGTTTCTCCCTCAAGACTTCTTCTTTCAACTTGAGTTGGGTTCTTTAGCTCCTACTCAAAGTCCAAGCCAGTGCACCTAAACATGGTCCCAGTATGACGCAGCACAGCAGTCTCATAAGAGAGGAAGTCCATCTGTGCATGTTGCTCACTCACACAGACCAGCAGCTGGGTGAGTTACAGCTCAGAGCAGAGAGTCGCAGATTAATTGGGGAGGGTGCGGGGGGGTGGGGTATTGAACCTGGACAATTTTGTAGGTCAACATGTGTGACCTGATTGAGCTGTGGCCAGTCTACAAGCAAGTGTAGTAGTATGTCATGTTTACTGGGTGCATGTAAGTATGCATAGAGGCTCTCTGTGCCACATATGTTTGCACGACTACATGATATGCTCATGGGAGCTTGCGATGCAGTCGGAAAAAACACTTTAGCTTCCATCACAGCTGCATCCCCCGGCGCAGCCAGATGCCCAGAGGACTGTCTTTACGATAGGGAGCAGCTGAGGCTGCCACTCTCCTCTGTGCCAAAGCCGAGTCCGGGGAGGGTCATCGGTCTGCCACGTCAATTAAACAAACACAACAACAGAATAACTCATCTCACCTTATGAGTCAACAGGTCTGTTTGTGCACGGGGGTGGAAAGACACCTGATCTACCTTCACTCTCTTTAATACAGGTGAGCTCACGTGCTGCGTATCCACAGCTCGCTCCTCCCTGGGTAAAATTAGTGCCTGCGCAAATCCACCCAACCTTTGGTGCCCTATCGTCCCAGAGCCCAGAGTCAGGGTTACAGGTTTCACTTACAGTTAGTGTTCCACTGGTAACATGAGAACATAACCAGGATATAGGCAGCATAAAAGGAGACTACATTTACAGTTTACGACTGTGTCGTTACAACGTGCCGCTCCGATTTCCCCCTTTGGTTTAATGTCACCCTTGAGATTACACATCTTATTCGGACAAGACAAAAACATCGTGTAGGACATGTTCAAACAGGGGTTTTGTCGGCTGAAGTTGGAATATCCAAGGATTGGGACATTACTTACGCGCAGAGATTTCATGTCCAGTTAAATAAATACTGTGTTGCCAAGTGTCAAATTTACACGGGCCAGCTGACGTACTCCAGATATAATTTATTTGTTGATCTTTTCTTATTTACAAGATTACGTTTCTGCCAAAGGTCATCTGCTGCGCTGTAACCTGACCGCAGCAGTGAGTGGACGGTGTATTTTATATCCTGGATGGAGCCAGAACATATTCATGTCCCTTCTGCAACCGACTCGTGCAGTGACGTGAGATGAGGCGACGTGACGTACGACACCACTCTGCTCTCATTCCTGATTCTGTTATCTACAAACTGCTCTCACATTCTAGCTCCTTCATAAATCTTGGGCCTTTCATTTTCTGTCTGTCTTTGTAGGATCACTGAAAAACTGGACAGCCCGGGCTCTAACAGCACTCTTTAAAAATAAAATACTGATGAATAAATGCCAGTGATAACATGGATATTAATGAGAGTAATAAAAAGGATTAATAATAATAATAGTATTGACCTCTTATTAGATCACACACTGTCTCTCTGTCTATGAAGTCTGTGTTCTCACACTGTTTTCTGTGTGTAAGTGTAAAATAATAATTGGTGGTAATAGCAATAGCAGTAAGAATTATAAACTTGCTGCAGCAGCAAAAGATTATCTCAGTACAGCTTTTTGGTAATAAGATCCAGAGTCAGTTAACTTTACCCCCCAAAAGCTTTTAATATTACACATTAGTTCTTCAGAATCCCAGACCTCTCGGAGTTAAAAGCGAGTCTTTGTTTCATTAAGTGGAGGCAGATGGCTGCGGCAGGGTTTCATATTAATGCGCCGTGAGCTGAAGGAAAAACTGAACATACGATGAAAGTATAGAAGTTTGCAACAAACAAACACAATGCATTCCACACTGGCAGAAAACAATATAAAAATAGTATTCAGCTGCTTTTAACCATCACCATCGAGTCACTCAGGAAATACAAGGCAACAGAGGAATGCTTCTGGAGAACCGCAGTGCGTCACTTTAGTTAAAAAGAGAAACACCACAACTTGTGTCGAGAATCATGACAAGCATCTTTCTTCCTCTGGCACGTTGCATCGAAGCAAAGGCCACTGGACTCCGTACACACTGGCGATTGTCCTCTGGCTGTTTATTCCATCACAGCCATGGCCATAAACTGTTTTGGCCGGAACACGGTGGCTTTTTGAAGCGCCACTTGATGTCTGTTGTTCCCTGTCTTGACAGTGAATCCTCTCATTGGCCCGCGTGGCTCTAGGAGCGCTCAGATGTCAGGGGTTTACAGCCTGCTGACAGAGTTGAAATTTTTGTCACTCAACATGGGCGGATGAAAGAAGGGTTGAACAAAACGCAGTCTACGCTTTTTGTGATGATTCAGCCTCAGTCAAGACAGATCTGACGTGAAGATGTACATGACTATTAGCAGATGATTCGGGGATAATTTGATCCCGTACAGCTCAGTTGAACACTGGCAAAGGCTCTGCAGGCCTGACGTGGCCTGAATGATCTGGTCCTAACAGATGTGGGCCTTGTAAGGACCCATGGCAGAGTTCCAACAGCCACCCTGAGTCAACACTGGGATTCTAGGCCAAATTCAGACCTTAATGAACTGAAGATGTGGACCAGATTACTATCAGGGTATGTGCCAAATGGTGACAGAGATATAACATGGCTACAAGTGAAAACAGTTCATTCATTTAATGTGATTTTCAGGGGCAAATTTGACATTATCCATAATTTTTTATTTTTATTTTCCAGGCTTGGGTACTTAACACCTAATCATGAAAACAGTATTTTGTTTTTTAATTTGAGTACAGCGACCATTTAACGCTCCTGTTTTTCTTTTAGCATCCAACTTTCACGAAATCCCCAATCGTCATCTCCTTCGACCCGCGCTCCTTCCGTTCAGTGTGTGCATTAGAACATTTTCACTCCTTAAGAAGTTTTCCATCGTGGCAAGCGTTCCTGTTCCGTTTACTTTGGCTGTGTGAACGCTGCACGTGGACACTCACCAAAGAGCACCTGTCACCTGACCACAGTCAACCCGCTGGAACAAACATGAAAGATGTTTACTCACTCTGGAACAAAGATGGATTCTTCACAATTCACGACTCTTCCATCTTTCAAGTTGCACTCAACCTGTTTTCTCAACGTAACACCCTGCTTGCACGCAGTTAGTGTCAGCCCGAATCAGACCAACATCCACAATAGACGGTGCAGTGCAGCTCCCCATGTGCAGGCATGTCAACAGTAGCTTGGGGGGGACTCAGTCCATATGCATTGAGCCAGTGAGGTAATTGAAAACAGTGGTCGGCTGGTCACGTCTCAGATTTTTAGGAGGAAGCAGACTGACTTCAATGTGTACAACTTGTAAGTGGAAACACAGGGACTTACGACCCAGCAGACTGGGTGTGCTGTGTGTGTTACCCCTCAGGAGAAATGTACAAGATGCTCCAAGAGCAGCACATGGGATAGCGCCATCTCTGTCCCTGCTTGTGTTTTCAACATCCATGGAAATGCTGCATGTGATGTTCTGTGAGCGGTCTCAAGTCAACCTCATATACGGATATCAGCAACGAAGAGTGATATTCAGAAGAAAACAAGAGGGGGGTTTCTCTATGACAGACAAACCAAACCAGCAGGAATGTGACATCACAGGATGCTGCCAGATGTGGTCTGACATATATCTCTGACAAGAACGTGGTTTTGTGTCGAAGGACGACGGAGCCTTTGATTCCTCATGACTGAGCATCATAAATCTGTAGTCATGCCAGGTCATCAACGGTAGAAGATTTGCCACATGACCTCGACATCTGATGCTGATGCACGACCACGTCTTTTCTTGATGGGTTGAACATAAACTAACAACGTAAATCCCCTTCCCATCCTTATCTGGCATAGGAGTCACTGGATATTCTCACCACTGTGATCTTTTCCTTCGCCTGCACCAAACCAGAGCTGACGAAGCCTCCTGTGTGAGGTGAGACATCGTGTTTCTTGTGCATACAAAAGAGAAATCAACGCTATTTGTTACCGAATTTGACATGGTGGTATGAAACCTGCTCACTTACCAGGAGACGAAATCAGAATAATTATGCGGCATATCCAACCAAAAGACATAAGGGAAGGGGTTTTATATGGTCAGATGGCTGACAGTACTACAAGTAGATGCTCAGACTTATTATTGTGTTTCATATTCAACCCCAGAGGTGAGTAGCACAGGGCAGAGCTCTACCGTTAATGAGTGATGTCTTGGGGGAAATCAACCGACTCTTCGGTAGGGCAAAGCACCCTGTGGCTGTAATCATAAACACTTGTACGCTGAACATGAAACCACCGAATGCACGTGCACACTGTGTTTTTGCGGAAGCCTGCCCATGGCATCATGTGTTTCATAGGTCCTTACTCTAAGAAAACATACCCACCTATACCCTTAAGCCAAAACATGCGTTTACAGTAGAAAAACATTCTGTCGGATCCCGAACGGAAAGACAGTGACTTTTATTCCCAGTCCTCGTCCAGTCCCAGTCCAAGTCGCACACAGTGTCACTGCTGCTGGGGGGGCTTTCTGGAAAATTAGAGGTTACCCAGGTATCTGAGGCTGTCACCTGACAGGACAGCAGGCCCACTTTCATTTCACTTGTGTCACATCAGGCCGATCCAGTGACATTCAGGATCTGATAATTCGACGAGGGAAAAAAAAAAAGGAGTGCAGTCTGTTTCTGACTCTTCAGTTGATTATTGCAATCAAACATTTCATGTGGATGAGTCAGCAGAACTAGAGGACGATCTTTTAGATAAGAGCAAGTAAGCATGACTGAGAACGGTGCAGAAGCAAACGTTCATTTTGGTGGTTGGTTCTTTTCCTGGAGGTGATCCACATCCACAGGGATGTGCCAGATTGCCATCTGGGCCTAATTCCCTCTCATGATGTTACTTAACTGAAAGCAATTGTTCCCAGAGACGTGCAGGCTCACAGAACATATAAATGACAGAAATGTATTTATCAGATTTCTCTTTCCTTGTTTTCACTCTAATCAACACGTGACTTGGATCAGGTTCAATCACAGATTGTCACAGGAAACTGGAATTTGTGGCCAGTTTGGAGCATTAAATATAAGTTACTTCAGGCTTTGCTTGTTTGAAGAATATGTCAATGTCTGATAAAACTGTTGAACGGCTTCGCATTTATGTGGAAGTGGAGGACGTAGAAACATTTTTGCGGAAGAAAGATTTTAAAACATTTGGGTGAATGTGGTGGGAAACACCCATGTGCTCCCTGTAAATGACCTGGAATAAAGTTCCTGGTTCCACTGTGTTGAAAAGTAACTTTGAACTGCGGGGAAAAGTCCTTTGTAAGAAAGTTAGCTAAAGAAAAATGTCATGAAATGTCTTGAAACAACACAATCCTGACACCATCATCTCGAGGCATCATTTTCTTTGTAATCGTCTGTAAGTAAATAAATAATCTACACGTATTTAACATACAAGTAATTTCATGGCAATTCTTTAAAAAAAATAATGTCACCTTATCTGGCACCTCAATATATAAAACTGATTTACTGTATAATAGAATAAGAGACATCAGAGGATTATGATACAAAATGATCCCAGACTTGTTTAATGTGAATGTGTCTGTTATAAATCTACATTGTTCTGTTAGCTCGTTTGAACGTCTGAATTTCTTTTTGCACTGGAACAACCGAAATCTAGTTAGAACATATGAGGCTGGTTATGAACCAGCACGCAAACGTTCCCACAACTTTGCAAATCATTTCCACAACGAAACTGCTTGGGAAGACAAACAAAGGGAAATGTTTTGCTTGCAATAGATAAAAATGTGCTTAAATTCATTTTTCACTTGGAGGGAAACCAAGTGGGAGTCAACCAAACAATAGATATCGCAGACTTTTTAATTTAACCATCCAAACACATTCCTAACTTCAGTACAGGCTGTGATGAGCCAGCCCACGGATTTTTTTCTCAGGGGGGTCATGAGAAATTAAAACATGGGAGTGACGGAGGAAATGTGAAAAAAAGGGTCAAAGTGGCCATTTTATTTTTCTGTTTTTACTCCACTGAGGAAAATATTTCCACTCCTGTTTCCGAAAAGAAACAGCTTCACTTGGAAAAAATTACTCCTTCATGCTCAACACCAAGAAGAATAAATATTTTCTTGCTTTGCACATATGCACAAATAGGACGAACCTCCACTGCATCCAACTACAAAATATATCAGGCTTAGCTGCTGTGTTGGATGGTGGAAAATACTGACTTCAAATCTTCATTTTGTTTCTGACACTGCTGTAAAACAAAAACAACAAAAAAAAACCCAGTGATCTCATTTTATACCCATTGAGCCTAGTGCCAGGGGAAAAATGGTTTGGTTTGAATAGAACTACTGTTCTGCTCTGCTCTGTTCTGCCCTACCAGACGTCTGTACAGGGCTCAAGGATCCAGAGACGCTGTTGGTTCGGCTCCAAAGTTCGGCTCAGCGGCATTTCCCTCCTTTTTCTGTCCGATGTGTGGACACAAGAAGTCTCTTTGCTGACACATAATGCAAAGATCAGCTGTGTTGTCGCACGTGTTCCATCTCAGATGTCGGATCTCACCCCCCCCC
>JBBMJM010129150.1:0-14134 GCA_037832705.1 Centriscus cristatus
AGAGAGAGAGAGAGAGAGAGAGAGAGAGAGAGAGAGAGAGAGAGAGAGAGAGAGAGAGAGAGAGAGAGAGACCATTCATTTCTTTTTGCCCCTAGGTCTATCACTCGCTATACCTCAGCAAAACTTACTTTTCCATCATCACATCACCTCACAATTTTCATAGGAAGTTATATATCCAGAGCCAATTCAATTTCCTGAATATATTTTTCTATTTCTTCTTCTTCTTCTTTCGGCTTTCCCCTCTTCAGGGGTCGCCACAGCGAATCATCAATTTCCATCTTTCCTGAATATATTTAAATATATATATATATATAATGGTATCATGGGATTCATGATTGGTGTCAAACCTTGGTTAGACACCAGCTGAATGTTGCTGAATGAACTTCATGATCAAACATGTCTGTTTCTATTAACAGTTGTTGTGAGTGAAAGAATACAGAAGCATCTACTGCTGTCACCATGACGAACGGCCTATTGTTTAAACTGACAGTGTCTCGAAATATACAAGGTTTCAAATTGCAGCTAAGAAGAATAAGCTTTTTCGAGGTCAAGCTGTGTGTGCGAAGCAGGACTCTGCATAAATAACTCAGATTTGCAGTGAGCATGTGCCATGGAGGAGCCCATTGGACTTTGGCAGAACTTTTCAACATTGTGAAATAACCGGAGTTGATACGTAAACGTCACCCTGGTGGCATTTGTCATTGTACAGATGGCATGCATTGGGTTTATATGAATAGGAATCTAGAACAAATGGGCGTGACCTTTTAAAGGTGATATTATAAAGATGTGTCAAAATAACACCGTACTAGAAGGTTCAAGCAGCTCACACTTACTGAGGGAAAGAATATTTTTCTTGTCAAAATAACAAAATTTTACAGCAGTGATCATGGCATGTTCCGGATTATTTGTGACATCACAATGCATTGGATTTAGTTGGCCAGCCTATAGCTACAGCTTAGTAGGACGACAGAGTCAAGCTGCAGCCAGTGGACTGTGACCACATGCCTGCAGAGGACGTGTCCCAGTTCAGATGCTGCTGCATAACGGACCAGCTATTCTTAAAGCCGTGGACCTCACTGAAGCCTTGACCTGAAGGCTGCCCGGTGTAGTAAAAACAACAACACTGAATCTCTCTTTCCTAGTTGTGCCATTCTGTCCCTGGGTGAGACACTTCTTCCACATTGCTCTGTAAGAATGTGAGGGTGAATTGTGAATGTTTGGTGAATGAATAATGTATCCACTGTGAAGCGTCTTTGGGTGTCCATAAAAATGCCATATAAGATTTGAATTTTCTGATAATTGTAATAATAATTGATCAATTTGCACCTTGCACATTTCATGAAAAGCGCCAATTTTTACAGGGAGTGTGGAGGATGTTTCCATTGAAGGATTTCACGGTGCCGACAAGTTCATGTCTGTCAATCAGCAGTGGGATCGTTAGAAACAAGCGCTCATTGGTTCAGGGACATAGACGACTCAGCCCCTGGATAATGACACAATTATTTACAGAGAGATTAGACTTCCTGGGGAAGATAAAACACAACACTAGAAATAGCTCATTTAGAAGCCATGTTATTATTTTCGGTTTCTTCGGCTAGAGGATACCGCGTTGTACAAAACCTAAAAGAGACTGGGATCCAGTTAACTAGGACAGAGGCATGAATGTTGTGGAATCAGTTAATTATGGAAGAAAAGATAAAAAGCAGAAAATGATGAGAAAATCAAATTTAACAGCACTCTGATGATTGTAATTCAAATCTGACTGCTTCAGGGCATTTGGTCTGTAGTCCACTTGATTCACAGTCCATATAGAATTTGTACAAACTGAATTAAATATTTTCCCTAAAACTAGAATTCCTCTCACCACATATATGTGCAGAATGTCTGACATTTAGGAAACGTGGATGCCCAAGGGTTATAACAAGATTTTGAAGTGTTCAAAAACATCCGCCCTCCCATTTGTATTGTGGAATTAGAGATGAGAGATGACACTCCCAGTGCTTCATGGGACAATGTGATGGACTGACTGACTATTTTCTGGGAAATATGACTGTTTCTCATTGTAATTTTTTTTTAAAATTTCCACTCATGCTTCGAAAAGTCCAGTAGTGCAGGTTAGTTCATGTCAGTCCGGTAGTAAATGGCAGCTGGAGGAACCCAAAAGAGGAAACACATCCACCATCCAACAGGCCATGTCAGCAGGAGGAACTGAGGAATCCATCAGGTACAGGAATCCCAGACAAGAAAGTACCGGAACTCCAGCAGAGGAAAGGGTGAAAAGGTCAGAGTCATGCAGTGAGGCGATTAAAGATTCCTGGAATGTCCTTTTTTAAAATTGTACTTATCATACTGAACATTATTACTACGGATGAAAACAACCTAATTTTCATCATGGTATTTTCTTAGGAGAACAAATCTGAATACAGCACAATATAATACAATATTTTTGTATCATGTTACATAATAAAATGAATAATAAATTCAGAAATTGTAATAGCTGTATTGAATTGAAAACGACAAGAAAATCCTGGCAAACTTGCGTGGGGAGTCCAGGTGAAGGAGAAGGTGCAGTGGTAGGATGATGTTTGTGGATCAGGATTCACAGTGGGCAGTGGGCCGGGTCTTCACGGTCTGGTTGGGGGAGGGCTACCAGCGCAGCCGGACAGATGACAAGTCGTCAAAGCAGGTATAAAATGTGTTCCGCTCTCTTGTGAACGTTTCTGGTTCATTAACTGCACATGTGGATTTGGGTTCATATCCTGTCAGGTTTTCCTCTTTCTTGAAGCCCTGGGTGGTGTTCATGTTGCTGAATTCTGTTTCGAATTTGTTGTTGTTTATAATAAAAATGTTTCATAAGTCAAAGTAAATTGCCTGTAATAAATCAAATAGATAGTGTTTTTAAGTGAGTGGTTGCCTCCTCCCCACAAAGTCTATCCCCAGATTTTGCATTTGCTTTATTTAATTAGTTTTAATTAATTGTTTTCTGCCCTACATCTGCTGCACTTTCACTATTTTTTTCTTGTTTTTTAGCTCCTCCAAGAAGAGTTCCCATCTCCTGACACCTCTGGTGTCAGCCGAGTGCGAACATTTTTCTTTCCATTACCGTTCCAGAACGAAGACTCAGCAAGAAATCGAGCAGGAATGAGACGTGAGATGCTCCTCAGCACAGATGTGTTCACCTTAACTTACCCCAACATCTGCTGAGGGAAGATTTATTAGTAAAAAAAAAAAAAAATTCCCCCCATCATTTTCATATACATTCAATAGTGAAACATTATTGACTGTTTTGAGTACAGTTGACTTAGAGGCTCACATGATCTCAAGGGGCATCACGCCATTAGGGGCAGTGTGAATACTGGGAGCTGACAGATTAATCCAAATATATAACAACTGGGCTTAATTTAAGTTGCCAGGTAGATATGTTCTGCTTCTCTTTTTTGAAGCAAGCAAAAATATGGACAGAGTTCCTTCTGTGTTCACACAGAAATGACAAGATCGGATGAAAGGAGAAGAGGTCAAGGATGGCTTTCATTCCACATTCTGTATGTTTACAGATGTCTTGGCAGCTGTTTTTGCTTTCAGACACTTTAAACAGAATATGAGCGACGCTGGTGGAAAACAGATCAGGTTGTAAGATTGCAGTCTAGATAAGGGCTCAGTTATTAAAGGGGGAACGGACAAATGCCTTGTGAGAGTCTGGATGAATGTGGTCCTTTCATGGCTTTTCCTGTAGGTTGAGGTTTCTTGGGTTGCAGGATTGTGAGCACGCATATATGCTCACATGCCTCGCTGTCTCAAATTGTCTGAAATGGACAGTGCATGTTATGTATGTCAGACTAACATATTCTGTCTTGTATTTCATGTTTGTCTTTATCAGACAATATAAAACGGAACAGTCTGGCAGTGATGTGTGACAACAGAGTTGGTCTGGTTTCTTCAGTTTGCGGCAGTTCTGACAGTTTAGATCAGGATTTTAAAGACCATGCAAGAAGGCATGCATTGTCTTCCACCAATATGAACAGAATCTTTTCCCCAAAGGGAAGTAGTAGTAGTTGGCACCATTTCACTTTAGCTCTTTGTAAACAAGCAGTGTGACTGATGAGCTGCTGTCAACAGATGTTACAAAGTTTCCTGGGCTGATGTACATACCAGTCGTCAGGATGAGACCCAGTGTCGAGCCCTGACCCCTGTGGGCTCCCTGACATCACCCACCACTGCCTCACTGCACAGGCATTTGGTCTTTTGTGGGCATTTGTTGAATTTGAAGCCTTTAAAAAATCGACATTTTGTCTTTTGGCAAATGTTTATTTACAGTTTCAATGGAAGAAGTAGTGATTTTGTTTTTCTTTTCTTTTGTCCCTTTTGGAAATCAGTGGGGAGTGGAACGTCATCAAACAGACCCCTCGCTCACAGTGGGAGGCAGTGACACATATGCTTGCGTGGGGAGTTTAAAATACATATGTCCTTTCTGTATTAATATAACTAGAAGAAAAATAATGGAAAAGGAGCGGTCATAATAAATCAACACCCCCTCAAATGCTGAGATGGCGGAAATGATTTCTTCTTGGTAAAGCGGCACCAGGAGTTACCCTTCACCTGGCTCTCGTGGGTCAAGAGAGATTTGTTTTCAAAGCTTGCTGACTAAACTTCCTCAAACGTTGGTGGTCCCGCAGCATAAGTGTAATCCCAGATGTGTCTCTTACCCTTCTTTCACTCTGTCTTTCATACTCTTTCCAGCTCTCCTGCAAACTTATTAGACTCGTTTTTTCACCATTTCATTATGTTTCTTCTTGTCAGTCACATTGCTGTAGGCTTCAAGAAATATTCCTCTGCATCCTCTGACATTAGAATACAAGCAGTTTTCTGTCAGTGGCTCTTGTATCGGACAAGCGGAGTTGTTTTAAAACATTCCCGGCATAAAAAAAAGCAGCATATCGATTTGAAACGTGGAACTATTTTCAAAACCGACATTCCAAGTATTCAATGTTGATTGATAACATTTAGTCATGTTCTTCCAGAGCAATAAAATGAGAAAACAGATGGTAACAAACTCAAGAAAACATCCAAGTTTTTACTTTTTGTTTTTCTTTTTACGTTTATGCATCCTGATATCCACAAAATCCACAAACCTTACTGTTTTACAATCAATACACTATTACTGGAAGCTTAAAGAATGGAGTGCTGATTTCAAAAGAATTCTTTGACTTTCGATGGAAACGATCAGTGATGACTTCAGGTAAATTTACTCACTGCACAAGAGGAGAATCTCACAGTGTAACACAACGGATACCGGTACACAGTACATCGGGCCTTTTTGAAACCACCCACGACATACTGCATACTACAACTGTCGGAGATGAGAGGCAGCAGGAACAGCCAACAGCCGGGAATACCAGGGTCCACACACGTCGTCATCCCGGGGGAGAGAGCGACCCAATGAACTGATGTACAGCTCTTTACAGATTCACTGCTGGCTGACAGAAATCCATTGGCCAGATACATGTTGGTTTCATAGATGGAATCTAACAATTAGCTGCTACGTTAGTTAGTGTCAGTACTTCAGGGTAATTAAGAGACAACAGTGGAATTACTAATTATTTCTCAGGCAATGTTGAAACACAATTGTCACAAGAACAATTGTCTCAGAAACATCTGTCAAAAGATGTCGATAGCTAATTATGGTGACAGTTATACTAACAAAGTTGTAAGATTTTCACTCAGAAAGGATCCGTTTGTAGAGCAACTGCTTTCTCTCCGAAACTGCCCGGGGTGGTGTAAATGACATGTTACATGACTTGTGGTAACTTTCTATTATGTTGCACAGCGAGAGAGCAGTGCCCTATGGGGAAACCTATTTTAGCCACAGCATATTCTAACCTTCCCCCAGACCTTGTAGGTCCAGGTGAGCATTGGGATGTAAATCAGCAGGTAAAGTGTGAGTTTCAACCTCTGGCCTATTCTTCTGCACACGTAGTGAATCTGCCAGGGTTCTCTGTTACGGTCACTTCTTTTCACTCTGCCTGGGCTGTACATTGCTGTGCATTTCTGAGGTCTGGAGAGCAGTAAGGTCGTGGTCTCCAACTAAATGAGCCAGATATGCTTCAGTCAGACACTTTGCGAAGCGTAGTGATCCTTTCCCTAACATGCCAATTAAGTTATTGCAGTGGCCCAGGCTGCTGATTCAATCCCTGCTGAACACTGACATTTGCAGAAGGCCTTGGGGTCCTCAACTCACAATCTGATTGGTTAACGCAACACTTATTGTACTCCACAGGACCTGCAGAATTGATTGTGAAGGCCCCCAGAAAGATTTCTTTGACCAGCAACAACTGATGAGTGAAATGTGATTGGATGAGTACATAGGTTGAAAAGCAGCACAACCAGGGGAAGATTTATGAAAGCAAAGGATCAGACCATTAGGAATTATTTAATGTGTATTGACGGAAATGATGATGAACATATGTCTGTTATTCAGATATTGTTTCGGCCTGCAGTGAAGGCCTTGAAAGCCCTGACGGCCCACCACTGAATATATGTATGATCATCATCTGAGGTCTGAGGCTCCGAGGAGGCAAACAAGTTAGGTATAAGACTAGTTGAATGTACGTGTGTGTCTGACTGAGGTCGAGTTTGAATGTATCTGTAAGATAAATTCAGTACTGCTGATATGTAGTATTACAGTCCAGCTCATATTTACTACTGCATTTGGCTCAGCGGTCTTTTGTGTTAACGTGCAAAACATAATTGGGGGACGTTTCTAAATTGCTCTTGAAAATGTTCAAATCAGCTCAAACGCTTTGAAAGACATGTGTCCACATACCACAATATGTACAGCTCCTCTGACGAGAAAGTGTAACTGTTTATTCATGGAAGTACACTGCCACCATCTGGTTGCCTCAAGGGCCTGCACATTCTCAAAACAAGGGCTTCCTTCTACCGAGCAGCTGCAAATGACCACAGTAAAAGTTGATGAGAAACTATCATTGATTGATTATTGGTGTGATTATTAAACATTAATCTTGTAGTTGAATTTTGTTGAATTAACTTCTGTACTACACATCAGTGAGTCATATGTTTAGAGTTTGTAATTGCACCTCCAATCGTTTGCTATTCCATCCAAAACTTAATGTTCATCAACAAGACATATAAGACGTTTTTAGAGTTCATGAGAAAATATCAAATAACGAACGAGAGTTGATTTAAAGTCCGAGCAGAAGGTGGCGGTAATGCGCCGAAACGCTGGATGCCAACCGCCGTTAAAACCCGTGAAGAAGAAGCTGGAGAAATCCAACATGGCGGCTGTGAGGATAGCAGCCTTGGGGAATGTCCTTCATTCTACTCGACAGGTACGTTGCTTCATATACCGATTTGTGTTAAAACGAACTAGAATTAAAAACTCCAATACTGGGATACATGTGGGAGGTCGTTGACAGACGCTCATATCAAGCGAGGCTAACTGCTAGCGACACAGGTCGAAGCATCCCTAAGTATTCTAAGTAATAGTTTACTTTTCCACGATACAGACCCTTCATTCTCCTTCAGCCCTTATTAGCAGGTAGACACTTTGTAAAAGCAGAGAACAGCTCAGCGGATGTTTTCTTCGTTGGCACGTACCAACCCATGATGCAGTGTTTTCTCCCGTGAATATCAAGTGGTCTGATACCTCAGCTGTCGTTAGCTCCTTCAGTGGTAATGTCATCATCTTGATCTGCCTCATCTTGGCACATAGACACAACTCTATGCATCAGCTTCGACTCTCAGGAAAAAAATAAAAAACGGACATTTTTTGTTCTTTTTTTAGTGGATGTGTCATTCACCAACTTTACCACGAAAAAATCCTTATGTGTAAAATCTTACTTGGCAACAAAACTTTTTCTGATTTCTAAGAGTCTTGAAGAATTTCAGTACGTCGTGAGTGTCCTAATAATAACTGCTGTAACACTATGCACAGGCCTTGGGGAGCTGCTGGGGGGCTGTGGAGCAGGTGAGGGGTTACTACGTGGACTGGAGGATGCTGAGAGATGTCAAGAGACGACAGATGGCCTTTGATTACGCTGATGAGAGGCTACGGATTAACGCGCTGAGGAAGAATACCATTCTACCGAAAGAACTTCAGGTTCCATGCACTCTTACTGCTACGTCTGTGTTTGTCTGTTTGAGAGATTGTTACTATATATGAGTGTTTCATATGTCTATATATGTCTAATATACTAATATGAACTAATAAATACGTAAGGAGCTCTACCTTATGGATCATGACTGGGGTACTCCATCACAGAAGGAGAAACCAAAAGCAACATCGACGCCAACATGCATCGTCATTGGACTGCTGAATTAAAATCTCGTCCCATTTCCTGTCCTGTGTTTGCAGGAGGTGGCAGATAAAGAGATTGCTGCGTTACCCAGAGATAGCTGTCCTGTTCGAATACGGAACAGGTGTGTGATGACCTCCCGCCCCCGAGGAGTGAAGCGGAGATGGAGACTCAGCCGGATTGTCTTTCGTCACCTGGCGGACCACAACCAGATGTCTGGTATTCTGAGGGCAAGGTGGTGACTTGGACATCAGATGGAAGACCAAACACAAACAGCGGCTCCGATCATACAATCACAACACATCAACCAAGGTTTTTTTTTTTTTTTTTTTCCAAAAAAGTGAAACATTAAAGAACCGTTCCGTCATTCTCAAGCGGTTTTGGTGTTTTTAAAGAGTCGTGCCTGTTTGTTTGAGACATTTTTCATTGTCCTCTTACTTATTCTTGTCTGAAAAATGGCAACATACATAATATTTAAGGACTATATTCTGTATGTAATGTAGCTGAAAGAGAAATGTCTGAAATTATGTAAATTGGTTTAATAAATACTGTCATACAAACATGTCTGGTTAATTCTGAAACGTGTGCAAAGATTGCACATTTAAAAAGGGCTTTTCTGTCATATATTATTGGATTGAAAATATCAATGTTTCCGTCACATAGATTGATCGTCGATGCGGTATTCTTCTTTGGGTCCAGAGTTGGAAGTTGTCAACGTGTGGTGCATATTCTTTATTGATTGCTTTTCTGGGAACGGCTAAGTTCTCATCACCACTATCTCAGCACTGAGAACAAAACCAACAATACTGGGAGGACAGTGACAGTAACATCTGGAAAGTACAGAGATATCAACGAAAATACACAAAGTATTCAAATATTACACATTATGCAATTATCTATCTATCTACAGTGATAGAATATTTCTTCACGGCAAATGACTCACTATGTTTTTTTGACTGTTTTGCAACTTTGTTCAGTAAAGATCCTGGTGGTATTGGTCCAACAACAAGGTCCAGGTTCAGCTTCTGTTATCATTTCCCCTAAGAGATTTAGTAGTGGAAATTTTGGCAGACAGGAAATAAGGTGGGAAAGAGTCAGTTAGATGTAAAAGGAATAGAAAACGAATCGTAGACGGATACGAGTCCCGCTAAATACGGGTTTGGCGCCTCAGTGACAAAACGGAAGCGCGTCTGTGTCGATCACGTGACTTCCCCTGACGCCATACGAGTCTTTTCGATCTGAGGCTCCGACGCTTCGGTGCTGCTGGACCGTCACGAACCGGAAGTTGCCACAGGACATGCCGCTGCCACAAATCGCGCTTGCTGTCTCTCCAGAAATCAAGAAGTAGTATTGCAAACCAAAGTTTAAACTGCGAAGCGGATTGCAGCGAAAGGGCAGAAGACGTCTTTATCCCGTGAAGGCAGACAGATGGATTTAACCGAGCAGGTATCATAAATGTGCTAACATTAGTCGGCCTCTAGCAGCCCATGTGTCTAATCGGATGACTGCAAAGATACTGAAAGTCACCCGAATGCCACTGAGCAACGTGACAGGCACAATGCTCCATTGATAATTATACATCGTTGAGCCCGTCAGTATCTTCAGGTTTAGCTAGCTCGGTTTACCACAACAGTGTAGCTAATGCTACACCCGCCATGTGACGTGCGATTTCAGCGAACATGCTAGAATGTAGCCTCTGTTTGTCTGCTACGTTTAGATAAAAAGCCATTTTTTTGCCGAACAGTTGTCTTTGCTTAGATAACGGGTTAACTTTGACATTCCACTGGCACAGACTAAGGTCTAAGGACAACAAGAACTACGAAATAAAGTGACATCACCGATAACTGGACTATACCAATGTCTGCATGTCATGAAAAGATGAATGTGTGTTGTGAGGGTTTTACGTCGGATATATGCTGAACAGATAGCAGAGCTCTCGGTGAAATCAGTGGCTGGAACACCAGGCCGTAGGAACCACAAGCAGGTCTAGGTTCTGCAAGTGTAATGTTCTAGGTCAGAGATATGGTTCTGTAAGATTTCTGAGGTAACATGGATTTACAGGTGAGGAGAAGGGTTGTTCTATTATTGTACATTGAGCCAGTGTAAAGAAGCTAGCACTGGGGATATGTGATCTCTTTTCCTAGTTCCTAGTTCGCAGCATTGTTGACCAGCTCAAGGGTCTTTAGGAGTTATAGGGACAACCTGATAATTAGGAACTGCAGTAATCCAACCTGGAAGTTCAGAGACAAGCTGTCAGAGGGTTGTTGGCAACGTTCATGTTTAAAAAACACTCTTACCTGTGTGTCTACTTTTTTTTAGGTCTTGATCTGTAGTTACCAAGTGTTGGTTTAACAAACAGCTAATGTGAGGGATTGTGTTTGTAGCCAGTTGCAAATGAAGCATTGAATATGTCTATTAGGTAGTTTTCTGGGAACTCTATCCTGTAGTGTAGATATCTGACAACTCTGGGGGATTTCCCATTCCGTCATTGACCTTTAGAAAAACTGTCACATGTCTGATTGACACATTTGCATGTCTCATTACCGCAGATCAACCTGTTGGAGGCTGACCTACAGGAACTAGGGTTTCTGCTGGAGAAAGCGGAGAGGAAGAGAGTGCAGGAGCTCCTGAAGGCAGAGCAGAAGAAGGTCGAGAAGGAGATTGCAGTCAAGCGGCAACAGAAGGAGCAACAGGCCAGGAAAGAGGCCGTTCCATCGGCACCCTCCAGAGCAACATACACAGTCAAGATCACCAACTACGGTACTGTGTCATTTGACCCAATGTTCAGTCAGCATTCACTTGACATGATGAATTAATTCTATCTGGTGGTTTTATCTCCTCCTCAGCTTGGGACCAATCAGAGAAATTTGTGAAGATTTACCTCACTTTAAAGGATGTGCACAAAATTCCTTCAGAGAATGTGGAGGCCAACTTTACAGAACGGTTAGAGGACATGGGAGCAAGTACAAGGACACTGCTCTTCTGCTAATCATGCAATTTAATTTTCTAATTATTTCCGTTCCAGGTCTTTTTCTGTTCTCGTGAAGGACCTGGAAAAGAAAAATCATCAGATGACCATTCTCAATCTCTTACATCCCATCGATGAAAAGAACAGTTACACTAAGGTGAAAATGACATGGACACTTTATTTATCTCCAGAGAGAAACTGACAAAGGTTTTTCTATAGGTCATAGATTGTTACATACCATAGAGACATGAGCAGGGTTGAGGAGCAATCGTTGGAGTTCAGAGTCAAATGACGGCATCATCTCATGTCTTCCCCCACAGATAAAAACCGACATGGTCCTGCTCATGTGTAAGAAGCAGTCAACACAGAAGTGGGAGTTTCTAACAAAGGTGGAAAAGCTATCGAAAGAAAAAGAGTGAGTTTAAGTTTTAGTTTTATTTTACTTAAGATGTGAATTTTTCCACCACAAATGGTCTCTGACTGGACGTGACAGTGTTTGAACGTGTTCTCTGATTCGAAAACCCGTTTGTGTTCACCCCCCCCTCTCAACAGTAAACCTAATCATGATGACAACGCTGACCCGAGTGAGGGCTTGATGAACATGCTGAAGAAAATTTATTCTGAGGGTGATGACGAGATGAAGAGAACCATCAACAAAGCTTGGACAGAATCCCAAGAGAAGAAAGTCAAAGGAGAAGATATGATGGATTTCTGAACTGCTGTCACTACTTTTCACCACATGCCCCCAAGCTTCTAGACCAACTCTCAGATGAAAGATACTTGACTTCAAGTATCTTTCATCCTGTGTCCAACATATATATATATATATAAAAACAACAACAATAAGGGTCCGGGCCAACAGTTCCATGGACATAACCCGTGCATTCCAGGTGTCCCATTTTGTTCCACACATTGAAGAAATGACGACTTCAGCAGGACCAAACATCCTTCAGTCTATGTCAGTGCTTTACGTCGGTCGGGAAGTGTCTTACGATGTTTCATTCAGACATACATTGTGGTTTGACCCTGAAAGTCATGTTTTTAGAGTTCAGTGTGACTCCTTGTCATGTCCCTCGGTTTCCTTTCATAATTTGCAGCAGCTGTGATTTGTCCTTCCACCGTTAGAGAATAATGTTTTGTTCCAGCTGTTTCATTCATTTTTCAATGCACATGTATTTCCAATATTCATGTTAATTCTCAAAAATACAGCTCTGAAATGTTTTCTTGCTAGTGAATGTTTGATCGGCTGGGATGTGTGAAGTGTGAAGACTTCAAAGAACCGTTAAAGAATGTCCTTCAGGCAGAAGCTCAGTAATCCTCTGAGGACCTTGGTGGTTTTTGATTAACACAGAATCTTGTGGGAACATTCCCTGAATGTTCTGTAAATTAACCTTGGTGGATAATCAGTAATTAATGGGATCAGCTACAACATAACACGTCATTGCAGTTCATACAAGTTTTACTTGTGGATGTTGTTAAAATATAGAGTAAAACAATGAGTATTGTCTCAATCAATTATTTAAAAAGTGAAATATTACATTAATTTCCTTTCGCTTATTTTGATTATGGGTTGCAGTTCAACAATGTGTTTCAAAAATAAAACAAGACGAGGCACCAGGACAGTTGTGACTGGCAGGTTAGTAAGCGATGGACGCCAGTTCTACTGCTGTCCGCGAGGGGGCGCCTCCGAGCCATGATCCGCAGGCTCACACACCGGGGAACATACACGTCCATTCATGGAGTTGTTCGTTTCTGCTTTAAGATTTAATGAATGACTAAGTATCTATATATAGATATAGTACTAAAATAGTGATTTTTATAATCCTCGAGCACAAAACGGGGGTCAATGCGAATGGGGTGAATGAAGATGTTCGTTGTTCTCTTTTTGAAGAGAGAACCGGGTTGGGCGACACGTCAAGAACGGCATCGACAGGGGTTCTTTCTCGTTCATTCATTCATCCTTTCCTTTCGTCTTCCCCCAGACCAGTGTCTGACTCCAAACGTCTGGACAAGGCGTCTGACTGCACGTTCACCTCCAATGCGCCAACTCGCCCCGCCCCCTGCGCAGTGACGTTGCTGCTCGCGTACATAAACGGAGAGAGTCGTACCCGGCCACGCTAGATGGAAATGGTTGGATAAGACCGACGTCTCTTGAGTACAGAGACACCCTGAGGAAGTAAGGACGCTCACGTTCATTGTTCACGCCGCCGTGTGAAATGGAACCCGGGTGCTTCACCGCGCGGCAGCGCGTTTCGATCCACGCCATGAATGCGGATGTGCTGAAAGCGGCTCCGGCAGCCTCCGTGAAATCGAGCAGGAGTAAAGGCGAACCAACCAAACCCGAGCTGGCCCAGGTGGTGACCGACTCCAGGACGGGAAGGTCCTACAGCAAAGGGAAGCTCCTGGGAAAGGTACGTCAGAACCCGGACCCACCTGAAGCTCCTCGGACCGACGCGCTGGGTGTCGGTGGGGAACGCGGGGGTCTCGTTCCAGAGACTCGAAAGGGTCGTAATCGACGGATATTGTCGTACACACGTCATAACAGAAGTAACAATAGTGAGGCTTCGGTTTTTGTGACGTTTATCGGGGATTGTGTCGATGACGTCGGCTGTGACGAGTGATGGCCGTCTGACTCCCGACGCTCCGACACGAGCTCCGGCTGCTTCAAGGCTTTGATGCGCAAAAAGGGGATGCGGCGTCTGAGACGTGACTGTCCAACACACACACACACACACACGGCTTTTCGGAGGGTCATCGATGGTGGTACGTCGTCCCACGGAGGCCAAATGACCCTACAAGTAGGACATCTGGCAACGCTGCCAGGTGTTTTAATGAGGGATCGACCTCGTGGAGA
>JBBMJM010129181.1:0-12839 GCA_037832705.1 Centriscus cristatus
TCAACAGTACCTGGTTGATGATCACTAATCAGAGTCAGAGAGAGAGAGAGAGAGAGAGAGAGAGAGAGAGAGAGAGAATCACCAGTCCATCAATGTGAAAATTAAAAAAAAAACAAAAAAAAAAACGTATTGACTGCAGCAGTGCTGTAGTACTGTCTATTTGTATGCTATAGGGGTTCTTACATGGAGAAACTAAAATGCTGATGGAGTCATTTGGATTTGATAAGAGAATTGATGTGAGGTGCATGATAATAATGATATTACGCGCACGGTGAGGCCTGAAAGCACAGAGCTCAAAAAAATCAATGGAGCATTTGTCTTGTTATTGAGCTTCAGTGCTGTACAACCCCCAGAGCTTCGTGTACGACCGTTTGTACACACATGTCTGTTTAAACAGTTGATTCGGTTTAAGTTTACCAGCTTAAATACGAGGCACTGGACGAGCACGTGGTCGCGACAGGTCAGGACAAACACGAATCTGTGTCAGTGGAATCCCGTTGGTCTCAGAATAAGCTGCCGTTTTTATATTTCTCGTCCAAGTTTTTTTACGAGCGCTGACATACTAGAATAGAATGTGAAGAAGGTGACGAGCGTTTCTGTCATCGTCGACCGAATGGTTGGAGGTTAGCCTTGAGTTTTCATGTGTACATCTTTTATTTGTGATGCACCTCTCTTCTGGTGACGGAGGTTCTTCTATCTTTCAGCCAAATGTCGTCAGAGACTTCTTTCTTTCTAGTATGTACGCATGCTGATGATTCACATTGGTTTGTTTTCCCCTGACATCTGTTTCTGTCACACATGGAAATCACACCATGTCACGTTGATAGTGGACAGTTATTATTGAATTGAATATGTATATATATATATATATATATATTTGAATTGTCGGCTTTTTGGCCCCATGTGCTCAGACAACACACAACTGCGTGCTCATCTCAGATTTAAAAAAAAAAGAAAAAAGAAAAAAAAAGACAACAGCCCCTTCCAGACACACATCAACCCCTGTGACTTTCTAGTTAGTGAGCAGAACAACTCTAAAGCCTCTTTCTGTACTCTTGGTTGAAGATCCAGTGGAAATCCATGGTCACAAGAATTAACAACTAAAGGAATATTTATTTTTTTACAGGGAAGTAGAGTAAAAAGAAATAAATGCTGCACCGAAGTGAGACTGTGTTTGGAAAACGGACACACCGATTCTTCAGATGAAGTGTAAGGAAACCGAATTTGTATCCGTAAAATTGCCTGGATGTACCCTACAGTGGCAATAAAATGAGCTGCTGTTTTCTAAAACACAATCCTTCCTTTTAGTGCATAAAAGAAGAAGAAAGAAAAAAAAAATAGAGCAGAATGCGTCTGTCTGCAACTGCGTGCGTAACGGTACACAAATGAGTAGGTGCTACGGAGGATAAAATAGATGATTGAGTGGGCGAGTGATTTTAAACACAGACAGAGAGAACTCATCACCTCCAGGAAAGCCAGCCAGTGTGTCAGTAACGCAAACATCAGCATATTCACCGGCAGCAACACAGTATGTCCGCCTGCCCTAACAGCATCCGTCATATCGCTGCGCTGCGAAGCAATCCAGAGCGGAGCCGTTAGAAGAGCGAAAGCGACACATTCCTTTATCCTCCGCTCTCGACTGTTGGACACAAACGACGGAGGTCAGCTCTCAGTTATCTGACTCAGCAGTCAACAAACTGGAGTCCAACCGTGTGCCTCAAAGAAAGTCTTACTGTCACTCCTGAAAGTCGGCCGGTGGCTGCCCTCGTCTCGCTTCTCGCTCTCTTCCGCTCACAATCACACATACAGAGGGGATCAGCGGTTCTTACCTGAAAAAACATGAAGATAAGAGACGGGTGTCAATGAATGTTTTATGTGCTTTGGCCTCACGATTCTCCAACCTGTTCTTGGAGAATATTTCCCACAGAGATTTGCCAATGTAATCTGTTTTTCTAGCCATACAATACCCAGTGTCAGCACCTTTTTTTTTTTTTTTTCCTTTTATGCCTGAAGAACAGGAAGCCAGTACAGTTTGCTGGTCTGCTAAATATTTAATAGTACTGCATATTGTACTGTACAGGATCATGCATGGCACAAAATAAGACCGCATAAAAACGCTGCTACAAACACACAAGGACGTCGTCCTTGTGATAACACACTTGAACATTGCAGGAGTGACAAAAAACCAATGTGATTGTAGAGAAAAAAAACAACAACAATAAGTTTCATTACGACCTTCAGGTTGGTCTCACCTCGTACCAACAATCCGCCTTGGGTTTCCACGTTATTTCGTGTGGAAATGTGTGGGCATGACAAACATTTCACATCAGCACCAGTTCAAATGATCTACCAGGCCAATCAGCAACAACCACCCACACCATATGGGAGTTGTAGTTCAAAGATGTGACCTGTGGCCTGTGTACCTATACTTCTGTCTATTTCTGTCTTTGTCTGTATCTTGATTTGGGTCTCTTGATTCCCACATGGACAGAAAAACAACAACTGCCATCTCTGAACTACAACTCCCACCTGAACGCCACGTGTGGGTGTTTGCTGCTGACGGACCTGATTGAAAGCACATTTGAACCGATGCTGATGTGAAACATTTGTCATGACTTGACCACTAGCTTTTATTAAAACGACGTAGCATGGATTAAAGCGAGCAATTTTTTATTTTTATTTTTATTTTTTTTTTACTATTCAGTTTTTGTTTGTTTCAAACCCCTTTGATCACGGGTGCGGTGTACTTTGCCTGAATGTGGAAATGTGATGAAATGCAATGTAAATGTGATGGGTGGAAATATAGACAGCAGACCTCAAACATGCAGCAGTGATGCTAAAAATGCCGCCCACTCAGTGAGTTTAGCCCCCCTGAGGACGACAACTGTCAAATTCATTGCAAACTTTTGCAACATTGAAGTTAATGCTAAAAATCCACGTGTGGGATCGAAACAACACTTGGTCTGCTCCTTAATGTGTCACAGACACATGTGGATCCGTGTCCTGGTTGCAAATGTTTCCCGCTTGTGATTACGACAATGACGCACAACCTTTGATATCTCATGAGGAATGAAATTAAATTTGAAGACTGCAGAGATGAAAACAGGCGATATACAAAGCTCTTTTAATTGATATTTAAATAGTCAGTGAGATCCCTAATGAGAAAGGACAGATAATGGGAAACCACCAACAGCTGGACCAAGTGAAATTCATTACATGGCGTCACATCACGTCAGAGCACACAGTTATCAGTGACCTCTGCAGTGAGGCACAACTAACTCCTGATTAACAACTCGATCAACGACAACTGCTCTTCATTGAAAACGACGGCACCTCCTTGTTGCATTGTAACCTCTTGATAGCCTCTTAGTCATCGCTTCGAATTCATAAACATTCTAAAACGACAAAAGGAGCGACGCTGCTTCCAATGAACACAGCGGCTGAGTGAGTTTGTTCTTACAGTCAAACCACTATTTTTCAGGGTGATTTACAGTTCAAGTACTCAATCGATTTCCCTGCTATTGATTAGGTGATTATTATTGCATCCCAGTGTGTGATTTCACATAAGAATTGTCTCACATGTCGCACAGACAGTGCCACATCCAATATATGTGTCAAAAATACAGATTACTGCCACTAATGTTGTCCCCTGTCTCTAAAATGGGCGAACAACATGGTTTCACTTCCATATTAACAAACATATGTGCCTATTATTCGGTGGTCAGTGGTCGCACACATAGCTAGACATCAACACAACATATTGTGTAGTTTATCAAGACCGAGCCTAAGAACAGATTCTTAATGTTGTGATGAAAGTGGAACACAAGCAATTCAGTTCTCACCTAGGAATTAACTAACTGTGAGTTATGGACTCAGTTATGGACTCATATAATGAGAAGAAGAAAGTGACCAATAGGGGAGAAAAGTTGCCATTTCGAGTGTTTTGATGCAGAGGAAATCCTTTGTATGAGTCAATCTAGCATCTGCTTCTCCAATGTTGACTATGGTTTTTGTTATTCTACGGTCATTCTACCTCTCTGGGGCTGTGAAGCTGCTGCTCCAGGACTTGCAGACTCCTTCTGTACGGTATCTGACAGTTCACAATGAACCATCACAATCAATAATGAATTCACATACACATACATATAATTGTTTTTTTTTTCCAGGGAAAAGCTAAACTTTCATTATGCGCCCCTCTAAACACACTTTTTAAACATACATTTTAATAGAAAAATACATACATAGCCTTTAATATAGGTAGAGAAACCACTCACTTTTGGCACATCAAGAATTTGTAATAAATGCATCAATCCATATTTTGAGTCATAGGTAGTGAACTGTTATCCCATTAAAGTGAGACAGTCATAGTATGTGATTCCAGATAATTCTGTATGTCCCGAAGTCCTCATCATAAGGTTGGCTCGACGGCAAACTTTTGCACTTACTGCAATATACTGTAGCAGACCCACATCACAAGGCTACAACAAAAGGATTATTCTAATAGAGACCCGATCTTCACTTCTAGCTACTGGGTTGAGGAAGGTGGAAGTGGAACTTATATGTATACACAGCATGGGAGGGATCGGGTAAACCTGTTGTCACACCTTTCTTACTAACTCACCATCTTAGAGGTGTAGCGATGCTAACACCACTGGGAAACTGATGAGGTTGAAACTGATGCTGTGTAAAAGCAGCTTTGGTCTGATGCACTGTGGTATATTGTAATGTCATTGATAAATGATAAAGGCTAGAATAAGAGACATAAAAGGACGTCTGTCACCTCGCCTTTCTCATATTAAAGATATATGGTGGACATTAAACCATTCTGTCTGACAGTTCACAGAGACAAGAAGGCTGCTGCTCAGACAAATTCTTCCGAGTGTCACATGGGGCTGTTCACTCCGTATTAATCCGATCTTTGAAAAATGACTTGATACAATCTAAATAAATCATAGAAGAAAGCAGATGTTCTTTGCTGTGGATGTGATGGAGATCAGAGAGGACTTTCTTATCACGCACACACAGCCAAATGGCAAATCAGTCAGGAAGAATTGCTGCAGGCACGAGCTCAACTTGTCAAACTTATGATGTTTCAGCGTCCCGAGAAATGATCTAATAATCTGCAAGATGTTTAACATATACAGCCTACACATATATACAGCCTACACAGGGACTGGACAGTGACTGGACCACACAAACAGATGGTTTAGTTATGGACTTATTAAGTTATTAGCAAAGCAGATAACTTAATCAGCCAAGTTCATTTATCGATGTTAGCTCTGTTTGAAAGACAAACAAGAAAGTTTATGATTTTACAGGAGTTTCTGTCTTTGTCTTCAATCAAACCAGCCTCTGATATCAAGGTGATGGACTGTGATGGTGTTCAAGAAGCTTCTTCTGAAATATTTGTCACCTGAAACTGTTTTTCATGCTTTGGGTTTGTCTCAACTTTGGAACGTTGTGTTTTTGTCTCCGGTTAAAGTGACAACATTTTAAAAGACCCCCTGACATGAGGTAATCAGCGCACAGACTTATCAGAAACAAACAGGTACGTGATTAAGCGTTTCAGCACTAACTTTAAAGAGATTAAACTCCTTAATGAAACTTCCAATATGCTCATGTGAGCTGGCTAATTAGCAATAGCTGTTTCACTTAACACAGCATGACAGATGTCCTGATTCAAGCAATTACATAAAGACAGTAAATTACCTACATTGCCTGAATAAAAATGCAAAGGCAATGTGTTCGTACTAGAATAGGTATTAAAATAAATCATGTACGCTCAATTGCCGTTTCTGTGTGTTGACTTAAAATATCTAATTTGACAAATTTAGACAGACGTACAGCCGTGTTTACAGTGGTTGAATACCAATAAACGGTTAAATTAAAGGTTTCCCTGGAGTCTGTGTTGAAGTGTCTTTGAGCGAGACACTGACCAGCAACCAATCGATCCCAAAGAAGGAATGGGAACCACTGTGGTCCCCTTGAGCAACCGATTGGTTGCTCCGATTGGTTGTCACACTATGCTATCGTGTGCAGTGGTATATTAAGATGCACCCCTTGAGTTGAGAAGAGCTATTGATCATTGCCGGAACCTACATCTTTCTCCATGTGGGTCTGGATTTCTGGATTACCAGTGCTCTCGGCTTTGATCACTGCAACATGTGTCGGCTGTGTGAATACGAATTAGCGAGAATTTTCACGCAGGCCTGTCACTAATGCATATCCAACAAACTGCTGCATTTCTGTCTGCTCCGAAACATGAGCAGAACAAGAGTCATATTGTATTGCACAAAACACAAAGAATGCTACTGTTTGTAACTTTTATACTGATGGAAAAAAAGACCAAATTCACAATTCATTTCTGAGCCATTCTTTGAAATATGAATCCAACAGTATAGGACGCAGTATCAGAGGTGTTTTCCTGAACAGGATTAGCTGTTTGAATGGAGGATTAATAGACACCAATATTTGGGTGTATTTTATGGCTGAACACTTAAGGCAAGTAAATAGCTTTAATCCCGTAATCCTATAATACACTCTCACCTCTGACTTTTATTGACACATAAGGAGAGAAAGAAAAACGCCGAAGGTGTTGGCTTGGTTGGTAACAAGGTTGAAAACACGTGCATGTCATTTAAACACAACAAATTGGACTGTATGTCTCAGATCAGATACGATGAAGTAAGATAATCCTTCGTTGCGTCAATGGGGAATTATATAGTGTCACAGGAGTGAAGTATGTGGGAATAACAAAAATATACAGTAAAAATACATGTGTAAAACATGTTCACTGACTATCAATTATTTGTACGAATGAAGCAGAAACGATTTAAAATTTAAAAACTAAAATTTCAAAAAAATATTTGCAACCTTGTTACACAAATTATGCACTCTTCGCTCTATTTATCCTTTTTATCCTTCATTTTCTTTTCAATAGTAAAACCGGAAACAACCCAGTGTCCCTGGGTGGGTTACAACCCCCGTCCTTTGGGCTATCAGACAGACACAATAACCACTGGTTAGTGCTGATAATATCGCACAATGAAGAAGAATCCTTGAAAAGATTCCTGGATCCAGATGGTTCCAGAACACTACCAACACTTAATCATCTGGTCCTGGTCCATTAGCAGCATTTGATCAACATTTCATGAAAATCATAAATTTCTGAGCTACTTCGTTAACAGACAAACAAATAAACAGACACACGCTGGCAAAATCTGAACCTCCTTGATGGAGGTAACAATACTTCCTTAGCTTTATGGGCCCAGTCACTGTAAGTTTCAAACCACGGAACAACTTGCAATGAACGAGACAACAGCACCAGCAAGTCCCTGGACAACCGGAGGTCAGTGAAGAAGAAAATGCGTTGAAGGAGGCAAGTGAGGAACACGCTAGGGCACAAAGTGCATCAACGGTGAAAGCATCTGACAGATTTATTAACTGATTGATCTGATTTCTACTTTTAAATTAATTTAATTGCTGCTCAGCTCTGGATTTCCCTCAATGGTGCTGATTTGGATGGACACACGCGCGCGGGCACACGCACGCACGCACGCACGCACGCACACACACACACATTCATGTACTTAAATGAAAATGTAATTCACCAAGTGCTGTTGTTTTTGCAGCCCCCCCACACACACACACACACACCACCTCCCCTCAGACACAGACCTTCATCGACAGTCACACAAACCCACACAGACCAAGTCATTAACTAAATGAGCATGATGTCATCTAGATAATTAAAGGTCCAGTAGATGAACAGGAGGGAAGGTTTTGACTCATGCGTGTGCATATGTGTGTGAGTGTGCGTGTGTTTCTTCTCCAGCTGTGACCCTGAAGACCTGCTGACGATTTTTCACTCCCTGCGAAGCCAGAAATTGAGCACATGATCCATCACTGACTGCGTTGCCACACTCCCACAACACCTTTTAGAGCTGATGTACTTGCATCACTTACCGCTGACATTTAATTACAAAACTAGAGTGAGGCGAGTGCACGGAAAGTAATACTTCATTAGTGCTACGCTTCATCTTACTACCATCATCTGCTGCTGACAAAATGTGTCTCCCAAGTCTCTTTCTCCCGGACACACTCTTCTCCTTCCTCTTTACGATGCATGACACACTCCCTCTGTCAGCGCTGCTCCGCACACACACACACACACACACACTTCAGCTGATAAGGCTCGTGGCCAGCACAAGAGCAGTGCCAAAGAGAAGGAAGGGTCATGACTGATTGATGCCATGATGGCTCAAGTTTTTTTTTCCAGGTGTGTGTCTAATACAGAAGCTACATGGCGCAAATAAGCACATGAAACACACTTGTTGATGGAGGTCAGCTGCAGATAGGGCAGAGATCCACCTCATGTATATTCATAACTCTAGTAGTAGTAGTAGTAGTAGTAGGATGAGAGAACGCGCCTGCTGTCAGCATCACCGACTTTATGTCGAGCAGAAACCAACAGAATGTCTAGCAGGGGGGCTCGAGGTCTTTCAAAAAAAGAAAAAAAAAATACTTTGACAACAGGACTCAGAGGAATAACACGCATCCACAGCAGCTGCGGTTCTCCTCGGACCGCGGGATAAACACGAGAAGGATGGAAAGATAAATGAATGGATGAAACGTTCCCTTGCCTTGAAATCCAAAGACGAACGCGACACCGGGGATCCACACGGCGTGTATCCAGAGGAGAGTCATGGTGATGCTCCCTGAACCAGGTGCCAAAAGCTCCGCGCTCTAACCGACGCAGGTCCGTCTGCAGCGGCGTAATTCCAGAGGAGGACGCGCTGGAAACACCGGAGCTGACACTTCCTGCTCTGCTGCTTCACACACCGATCTCTCAGATACACACACACATATACACACACACACGCACACACACACACACACACACAGCGACCCCTACTGAAACTCTCTCTCTCCCTCTCTCTCCGTGCGCGCGCGCCTGCTTCCTTTTCTCTGCTGCTCTTCATGGTTCACAACTGATCTGCACAAATCCAAGGCATTGTATTCAGCACCACAACTGTGATTTATGTCCAGCAAGGCCATAGGCAGGGTTTTTCAAATATTTAAGATAAGATAAGAAAAACCTTTATTGTCTCACACTGGAGAAATTTACATTTCTGTAAATTTGTGCCCCCCCCCCCCCACACACACACACACATACACAAACACATTTCATGACTTCTGTATACTGTTCTTTTCAAGACACACTGTAGACACAATGCTTCCTGAATGTAATTTTGGTTTACTTCATACAAAAACGTTCCACAAATGTAAATTTGTCTTGAACACTGTATACAGTAAGTTTCACACCTTATGATGCCGGCGTCCGCACACAATGGATTAGGAAATGTGTTAAAAGTAGATGATTCACATGCAGCGATACAGAGTATGAAATGTTTGTGGAATATTTTATTCTATTTTTTAAAAAAGACAATATTTAGTTCACTTAGGCTCGGGATCTGAGACATGTTTATCATATTTCAGTCTATCAGAGATACTATACTATTTGTATGCAATTCAACATGACTTTATTTCATGTTTCTACCAGATATACCATCAACTCCCTCGCCAAGTTGGCTCCTGCTCCCACATCCATTCACCTTTGACCTTTCCCTGGACATCCCTAGCACCTGCTGTGGGAAAACAAGTACAATTATCGTCAGCGTTGATTTTCTGGGCCTGGTTTGCTGATTTACTGCTTTTATTTTATTCTCAGCAACTGCAAATACTATGCGTGTGCATTTGCATTCTCAGTTGCTTTTAGTTTCCAGTCGATGACGCTCTCACCCAGGAGACCTTCCACCGCAGATGGACCATGTCTGGGAAGTTTGTTTACATTCTACCTGTGTCTGTCACTCATTTCTTTCTGTTGTTTCAGGCTCAGAAGTGAATACAGCTTTTATAATAACATGCTGGCAGCAAGAGAAAAAAAATACGAGGCAAAGGTGAGATGAAACTTCACCTGAAGAGGCACTGAACAATATTGTTTCCCGCTGGAGAGACGCAGTGAGATGACTAATTCTCAGACAACTCTTCGACGGTGTCATGCTGGCGTGACGAGGCAACTCATGTGTACCATGAGATTCACAGGGATTTTAAAGTCACAGACGTATAATGACAGTCCACGCTGGGAACCGCAACATAATCACAAACCACCACTTGCTGCATGTTGTTTCAAAAACACACATCATCCATAATTTACATTCAGGCTGAAAAAGTAAATAATGAAATAAAACCCTGCGGTGTCTTGGCCTCCAACCATATGCATTAATATGCCAAAGTTAATATGCATTACGTCCCACAGACACCTGTTAGTGAGGCCTGATTCGTCTGTTGCTAGATGGCACTTTTAATACATGTTGTTGGTTTTGGTCAGTGCTGTGAACAGTTTGACAGAAAATGCAGTGTTGGAAAACATGCTCACATTATACAAGAAATGGAGAGATTTACCAACTTGTATAACTTCATTATATTTATAAAAAAAACAAAAAAAAACAGCATGGCCTCTATAGTGGGTATAACGGGGCAAATCTCTCATTACAGTGAAAAATTCAGATTTAGTGCACTCACATCATGTACTGCGCTCTCAAGTCCAGAACTCCTGACCTCTAAGTTCCTTGATTCATAATTAATTCCCCATCCTGTGGTGTGTATGTCCTCCAGCAAACCTGAGGATGCATACGTGAACACCTCCAGGTAGATGCGAGGACGGAGAGAGAAGATATGATGAGAGAATAAATGGAGATCTGGCGTGATAGAGTGGAGTCTAATTTTAGACAACTTGAAGATGTGTTTTAAGTCCCGCTGATGGGTTACGGCTTGTAATCACGTTTCGCTGTGATCGACAAATGCCCAAAGCGATAACGACAATTTTCTTACAATCTTTTACATCTCTACTTCTCACTCACAAGAAAACTATTTCAATTAAAAACAAACTCAGGCCAGTAAATATCAGACATGCATATGAGTGTTACTTCCCTGTGAGTTAATATCCACAATATGTTGTTTTTAATTATAATTTGAATTAATTAGCAATTGTTTTTGTTGCTTTATCGACCCACGTAGTGACCTCAACTCTCGACAGTCCAATTCCCCCGCTCGGTCATCTTTGCCAATGTTAGTTGCTGGCCTTGGGGACGTGCTGGGAAATTTTCCATTTCTTTTCTCTTGTGTATGCCAGATGTTTCCTTTCAACTGACAGATGGGAGCTTTACCTTGAGGACAAAGCAAAAAAGACCCAATCATATTTAAAATTGCAGTCGGGCGAATCATGGTAGTTTATTAAACGCGCTGTGAGTGTGTGTGTGTGTGTGTGTGTGATCTACAAACGTCACGGTGATTTACCACCGAATGTCTGAAATCTCAGCATTAAAGCCGTAGATAACATCACTGGCAAAGCAGTGGCTCATCCAGAGACAAAGAAATCTGAGAGTAAATGTTTATTGCTTCAATTTCCATTCGCCGGGGTATCAGGAAACACTTACTCCGAAAAGATCGGAATTGATATGTGAAAAACAACACCACATCAGCCGGCGCTCTCTCCATTTGGTGCGATGACCTCTCAAAGTGGATCACTTACAGCAAAGTTTCACATCCTACATGCTTTTACTCTGCCGCTAATGAGACTTACAGCTCCAGTTTCCTCTGCTGTCGGCCTCCTCCGTCTATTTCCAGTCAGTACATCCCAGTGGTTTCCGTCACCGACGACCCCCGGCTGATTACCTGGGACTCTACTGAGAGAGTTTGATTTATGGCTGCTTTGCACATTATACCCAGACTCTCGGCTGCAACACAATGGCACTCACCACGCAAAAGTAAAACACCGTGGACTCATCCCCACAGACTGCTTCAGACGCCATGGACAGAGTTAAATGACAATAGAGTGCTGGTTCCAGAAGGATATTGCTGCTTCCTTCCAGAGCAAAAAAAAGAGAGAGGGAGCGTGAATCTAGGAAATTCATGTCAATTAAAAGCAAATGAAAAACCTTCATTATGAGGATTTCCATCGCGCTTGACTACTCCTCCATCGCGGGTAATTTGCTGTGGGCTGACACCGACCAGCTGCAGTGGTCATTCACCAGAGGTTTGTAGGCCTGGTGCCGTTTTATGAAGTCTTAACAGCAAACACTGCATCCGCAGCGAAAACATATGACAGGAACTTGGAAAAAGTCCAAAGAAAGTCCACTCGGATGCTAATCACAAAGCAGGAGAAGTTCACGGACCATCAGCACTAGACCTTTAACATCATTTCATAAGTGGAATGTCCTCAGTATAAATATTTTATGAAATGATTTATATAGATACATCGGATTAACTTTAACATTTAACAGGTTGTTGGGGGGGGGGGCATAGTTGAGCTCATCACACTCAAGTCATTAACTTTTTGACAGTAAAAACCAAGCTAAGCTGGAATAAGACGACGTACTGAGTCCACATCGGGTCGAGTCACCTGTTGTGGCAGCACAGAGATGAAACTGTGCAGATAGACGACACCACGCACGTCTGTACGTTCACTGAAGATGTACGTGTGCTGCCGCAGTTTCCCGTTTGATTCACAGTATGAATAGATATTCCATGAATAATAGATAGTGCGGACAGATTGTGCTGACATATATGTCTATACATATATATATATATATATATAGAGAGAGAGAGAGATTGATTGATATTATTGCACAGGGTAAATTGCACATGGCAGATGTGATCCCACTGTAAACAGGTATGTTGACAGGAACACCGTTGCTACTTTGTGTCGTGCTGCGTCTGACAGCATCTGGAATGAAGGACCAGCAGGTTCCAGTAGGTTCCTCCTCACACTGCGGGTG
>JBBMJM010129188.1:0-12837 GCA_037832705.1 Centriscus cristatus
GTGTGTGTGTGTGTGTGTGTGTGTGTGTGTGTGTGTGTGTGTGTGAGTGAGTGTGTGTGTGTGTGTGTGTGTGTGTGAGACAATGCTGTCACTTCTGATGTCTCTTACCCATGATGCTCTCTGGCTGTGCCTCCTGTCCGGCAGTTTGCTCCATCACTTCACCGCTCCCCACTTCTTTGGCCTTGGTTTTAGGTTTTTTCGCAACAGGTGGGGGCAGCTTGGCTCCTTTCTTCAGCGGCTCTGCTTCCCCGGCCTTTGGAGAAACCTCTTGAATCAACTGCGCCTTCACCACCAATGCAGGCTTGTTCTCCATCGCCGCCATCTTGTTGCTCTTTGAGAAAATGAAGTTTGCAGTGCAGGAGGGGGAGTGACGGAGGTCTTTGGGTGACGCAGGCGAGCTGGGGCTGAGGCGTGACGCAGGACTGTCATTAGATCTCGCTGCCGTCCTGAGGCGGATGGCTTCCTGAAGGTTCATGGAGGACGGAGACAACTTCTTGGAAGGGGAGACGTCTGTGGACGAGGGTGGGACCACATGAGACTGGGACTTGGTCGGAGACGGGAGGGAAATGACTGTGGCGGGTGGAGCAGGGGATGTAGGCGAGGTCATGATCAGGGATCTTCTGATGGGCTTCTGAGGAGCCTCCCCATTGACGGATGAGGGTGGGGCCGGGTTGCTGGTCTGCTGGGTGCCGGTGGTGACCTCCGGTTGCTCCTGAGCATTGGGGGGCGCCGTGCCGCTGTTCACAGGTCGCAGCTTCACCATCTGCAGATGGGAGGGTGTGACCGTCGAGGCGGGCTCCTCCTGCACACGGGGGGCAGTGGGCGGCTCTGGGCTTTGGTCTGCGGTCGCCGGCATCTGCAAAATGTTGGCAAGGCCCTGTGCTGGGAGGGGTGGAGGGACCGGGACGATTTCAGGTGGAGGGGGGGCTGCTTCTTCAGCAGTTGAGCGAGGAACTTCAGGGGCTGAAAGACCACCAGACGTCGATGGTGAAGCCCGAGGAGAAAGGAGGAGCTCTGAGGGAGGTGGGGGTGGAGGTGGGACGCTTTCGGGAGCAGTGAGAACACTGCTGCAGGAATGTGGGACAGTTTCGGCCTCCAATTTGTTGATCTCCTGCTCCTCAGAACGGACCAGACACTGAGGTCGAGGTTCAACGGGTGGGGGGGGTGGAATACTTTGTGGTGGACAGAGTCTGCTGACGGGCAGGACCTCCTCAGGAGATTCAGACGGAGCTTCGTGGGACGATGGAGGTGCAGTGTCAGTGTAAGACAGAACAGAGACCGACTCCAGGGCCCCTGTGGGGGGGTCGACGGCAGGTGGATGGGGAACCTCTTCCCCTGGTGGAGGAGTTACGGCCCTGACCACTGGTAAGGGGACGTCTTCCATGACAGAGGGGAGGAGGTGAAGAGAGACATCAACAGGTGGTGGAGGGGGGATGTCCTCAGGTGGTGGAGGTGAGACCACTTTGGATGGTGGAGGGGGGATGTCCTCAGGTGGTGGAGGTGAGACCACTTTGGGTGGTGGAGGGGGGATGTCCTCAGGTGGTGGAGGTGAGACCACTTTGGGTGGTGGAGGGGGGATGTCCTCAGGGGGCGGCAGAGATACCACCACCACTGGGGTCATCAGAACCTGCTTGGGGGGTGCAGGAGGAGAAGGAATGCCTTCGTTGGTGGTGAGAGGGGGGGGTGCTTTGACTGGTGGAGGGGGGGCTGCATACCCTGGGTGAGGAGGGATACTGCGTGATGCTGCTGTCACCAGTGACAGAGAGGGTGGGGCAGAGGAGCCGGACTGCTCTGGGACAGGAGCAAACGACCCCTCCTCAATGCAAACGGGCGGAGGTGGGAGGGGGAAATCGGCATCATCCAGCACACTCACCTGTGCCAGCGGAGGGGGGGGTGGAGGCCAGGCCGACTCGGGGGAGCTCAAACGTATGAATGAAATGTCTGCGTGGGTGGTCCCCTGGGGGTGCTGCTCGTCCCTCCGGACCCCCGGTCTCTCTCCACGTCTCTCTGCAGCTTTCACTAACATGCTGTTCAATATGCCGCTGACTCGCTCGTCCTTCTCTCTCACTTTGCTGTTTCCTTTTAAAGCCACTTTCAGTCTGTCGTCGTTCCCTGGGGGAATCTCGGCATCCAACGCTCCACTTTCCAGAACCTTCTTGGTCTCCGCAGCGCGGAGGAGTCCGTTCGTCGAACCCGGTATCACCTTCTGTTTTCTCTCTCCAGACGAACTCTTCACCGAGCCGTCTGCCGACGCAGCAGACGACCTCTGTCTCCTGTCCTTTGGATTCTTCTTGATGATGGCGTACAGGTTGTCAGGGACGGGGGGGCCCAGCAGCAGCTCCACACTTCTCCTGCTGTGGGCCCAAACTTCTGGAGGAGGGGGTGGGGGCGCGTGGACTTTGGGGTGTGGGGGGATGTTGAAGAGTTCCTTCAGTTCCCGTCGAGGGGGGCTGATCTTTTCACTCGGGGCCGGTCGAGGGTCCTTGCTGGATGTTTCAGGGGGCTCCGGCTGCGCGAGCGGGGATAGAGCAGACGTGTCCGGGCCGGAGCCAGGAAACAACCTCTGGAGCTTCGCCAACAGGCCCCTCTTGTGCGGCTGTTTGGAGGGCTGAGGCGGCGTGCGGTCCTGACTGGAGTAGCCGCTGGACGGGGAGATGACTCGGCTCAGCTTGTTCCCCTGAAATGCTTCTGGCTTCTCTTGCGCAGTGTCTTTGAGAACGGTGTCTTCCTGCAGCACCTGCAACTGAGTATTCACCCGGCGGAACGACGTAGAACCCGTCGAGTCATCCAGAGAGCTGGTGTCACCGTGGTAACCAGGGCTGTCCACATCCTTGGAGGACACAGGAGACGGTCCGACCGGATTGATGTCCTTTACCTCAACGGGGCCTGCGTCACTACAAGCAGCTGATTCTCCCGGAACGATCCTCACCTCTGCCAGGTCCCGGGATCGCCGCTTCATCTTGCTGTGCAGCGAGTAGGAGCGGTTGGGAGGGTGAGGAGCCCTCTTGGACTTTATGACAGACAGGCTCCGCACCAACGCTCCCTGTTTGGGGGCCTTGTCAACCCTACTACTGACCTTGCCGTTGGCGGTGTGTTTGGGAGACTCGGCGGCTTTCGCAGAGGCATCTTCATCTTCTGAGCTCTTCTGCCTGGGGGTGCTGCGGCTGGAGATGGTGGAGGACTCAGACACCAAAGTCTCTGAGGACCCAGAGTTGCTCCAACAAGAGGTGTCGGACAGGTTGGAGGTTTTGTGGCGGGAGGCAGAGGTGATGCTGGAGGAAATGGTCCTGGTGGAGGAGGCTCTGGAGGAAGCACGGGAGGGGGCGGGGCTGGACAGCAGCAGGCTGCTCTTGCTGACTGTGCGGAGGCTGTTGCGACTCCGCCCGCGGCTGATTTCCACCACCTCGATGGAGGGCGGTAGCACGGCGTTGGGGATGATTTTGGACATGTACGTAGCCTGGGGGGAGATGGACATCACGGGGCTGGGCGGTTCCGTGAGGCTGTTGGCAGTGGTCATCCAGGGGACGGCGAGGGACCGGGGCCTCTTCTTGTCCAGCAGGTCGGGGCCCAGGCGGCTCAGCAGGGCCAGGTCGTCGCTAGCATGGGCGGCGGCGCGCTGCCCGTCTGGACCGACGCACTCGGCGTCCTCCACACCCGACTCGGCCGTGTCCTGTGGACCATCGGTATCTGTCTCACCGTTCAAAACGTGCTCCTTGTCTGACCTTGAAGCTGCTTTCCAGGTCGCTCTGTCGAGTCCTGTGGACGAGTCCGAGAGAGGGAAGGAGATGAACTTATTCCTGAATGTAACAACCAACAGCGCTGTGAAATAAGTGACACTTGAACACAAACTCCATACCCAGTTCTCTCTGAACGTGCTTCGGGATCCCTAACACCGTCCTCTGTCGTCTGCGTGTCTTCGTTTTTTCTGACGGTTTTCCAGAGTTCAGTGGTCTGAACGTCGAGCCTGGGCAAAAAGAGGCAGGAGAGAAAAGAACAGAGGTTCCTGAAATGATCCTAGAAACAAAACCCAATTTGTCTGACTTTGGAACAAACATGTGACCTCTGCCACACACTCATCAGCGTGGCGGTTTCCTACCTTGCCTGGAGATTCCGGAGTGGGAGGATTGCGCCGAGGCAACAGAGGTTGTGTCGGCGATGGTGCTGTCGGTCGTAAATCCGCCGCCATCCCCGTCTGTTCCGTCTGTAATCGTCGACTGACAGAGGCAGAATACGTTCATCAATCATCTTTATCCGAGAAACACACCACAAAACAACCTATTCTACTTACAACTGAGCTTTCGTTGTCTTGGAACTCCACTCCGCTATTGGTTTCTGCGGAGACAGCGACATGTGACTGAATTCCATCAGATGCTGGAACGGGGCAGACCCTCATTGACTGATTTTACCTTCCTGCTGCATCATTTTCAGTCCTTCCAGGGCCTCGCTGTGCAGGTCCTCCAGGTACTTGGGCCTGATGGACTCGATGAACACATTCTCCTGGATCAGCGGGGGTGCGGGGGCGCTGTCATCCTCACTTCGCTTTGGTACGGCTTGACGGGGGGAGAGGGAGAGAGAGAGATCAGGATCAGGATGGATCATGTCAGAGCTCTGGGTCACTGGAACAGTGGGTAACGCAGACATATGGGCAGACGGGACCCTTCGCATGGCAACGAAAATACAAAACATACAACGTAAATACAAACAGCAGAGTGTGAGTGACAAAGAAATGATTCTTGAGCTTAAACTCCAGTTGCACTCATGCAGGATTAACCTGTGACTCTGAGACGGGATTATCACATCAAATAATCTACTACCAGCGCAGCACGGCCCCGTGTACAAATGGGATAATTATTGTACATAGAGTAATTATCCTATTGGTACGATGTGTTGGCCTTCTGGAAGAGGATTATTCTGTGAACATATGGTTGTATCTGACACCCTAATAACCTTTATTTGTACAACACCTTTCATACACAATCAGATGATTAAGAGACATTAAAACGATACTAACGAGTTCAAATTAAAGGGAGTGGAAAAAATCTTTGTCAGGATCTGTTTTCCCTGATGTCTGCAGGAAGACACGCCAAGTCTGATATTAGGGGCCGGTATCAGGGCATCGGTGTCAGACAACCATCACTAGTCACTGCATACATCGTCAACACGAGCCCTGCTTCACAAAAATCGTCCTGAATTACTCAGCGCGTTTTGCTGCCTCGACATTTCTCACCCGTACCCGAGTACCACGCTCAGAATTTGCACTTTTTTAAGTGTGATCTGCTCAGACAGGAGAAAGGAAATGTAACCAAACTGATGTCATGTCCTAGTGCACACATACCGCATCAACCCCAGTGCCAACTAATTATCAAATACCTGAAATAACGTGGCGAGAAGGATGAACGCCGGCCAAGACACACATGGGATCAGTCAGGTGAACGACCGACCAGCACACAAACTGGAATAACCTCCTACATCGCTCAGTCTGCTTCGACGTCTTTACTCCAACGAATGCATCGGAATCCCAATGTTTCTGTGCGTTTGTGGGCTTCAGAGTCGGGGATCACGGACTTGACTTATTTTGGACTTTACCGTGACCATGACAGCCGCTCGGCATTTAACCTCCTGTCACTGTGAGTCTGTGCTGGAATTATCTTCAGGGTTCACGACTGATCGTCACCATCTCCTCTGTAACATCGTTACATAACACAGATGAGCCAACGTATCGGAACGCTTCAACAAAACGAGCGCCGGCGTCCATCAGCGAACACCTGATCTACCGTCACGAGCCAGTTGAACCAGCCCGTCCTGGTTCGAGTTTGACAGACATTTCAATGATCCGTCATAAAGCCGTCAGGTCTGTCGAGTGCTGAACTCAAGTGGCACTCACCTTTCCTCCTGAAGATTGTCGCAACACAGTCGACATTAAGGTCATGGGTCAGAAGCCCGACCATGACCTCTGACAAGAAGAGCAACAACACTCCACTGAAGACGCTGTAAAGAAAGGACCCTCAGAGACGCTAACCTGTCCTGTTTATGATCAAGTTGTTTTTGTCAGCTCGGGTCCACGCAGAGTGGTGAGGGTCCCCCACAACACAATCAGAGCTCAGGCACTAATCCTCCACAGCCTAATTCCTGCCATCCTGCTCACTTCCCACTCAGCCCCCATTGGTCAGCCGGGGCTCAAACACACTTCATACATGTAAACATCGGGAGAAAGGGTTTGAAAAGGATTTGAGGTACGACCGACTGCATCAGAGCTCCGGGCGTGTTGGTGAATAAACAGGACGCAGTTTTGGACTCACAGTTTTAACATTTAGCCACAAGGGGGAGACCATTCATTCCTAAAGTTGAGATCAAAAACATGTTTCTGAAGATCCAGTTCCAGCACATGGCCACACATGTGCAGTATGTTCCCCGTTGTCCCACAGACATGATACGCTTTGAACACTGACGTCTTGTAACAGGACGTTTGTTCGCGCTATCGCTAACGTCTGTGGGTATTTTCCACTGAGGACACATCCAGACTCATCAGCAGTTAAGTGGTTTGTTCCCTTCCTGGTGCGCTGAGCCGACATGACGTGGAATGTGTGACATCTGAGCAAATGGAAAACATTCCCATGGTCGTGAACCTACAGAGTGACTCAGACAAAAGCAGTTTACCAAAGAAAGGAGAAGAAATGCCTCTCGTGTTCCAGAAATAGGTCACAAGTCGCTGCTAAAGTCGCTGCTTGGCCCTGGAGATATAAGCAGAGCGTTCATGTACATGCAGTTAAATGACTAGAAGGTACTTTACTGGAGTTGGGGGGGAGCATGTTAATTAAAGCCTTGTCACTGGTTCTATGATCACACTGAAAATTGAGTCCATATTAATCGTGAAAGGCATTAAGAGCCACCATCTGTCACCGGTGGATTGTGGGGGAGCTGGTGGAATTAACAGGCTGGAAGTGATTATGTACGAAACCCAAACTGATGTTTACATCTTGGATTTGAATAAACAGAGTGAATGTGAAGGGCGTGATCCTGCGCGACCAGTTTCATCAAGCTGTATATTTTAGCCTGCAGACGGGACAAACAACGAGCTCCAGAAACTGGTCGACCTCAGAGCCGGCCTCTTTGAAACGAGTGCGGACAGTAAAATAGGGCTTTTATCACCGCCTCATGTAAAATACATATGGAAAACAGGCCGACAGGAGTGTTGTGTTGAGGAAATGTTGAAAAGCTGTTACGTAACAGCTGAGAACCGGAGCAGCAACACGTGACCAGTTCATCAGGAATCAAACACGGCTGCTACACGTTTGTCTTCTCCTTTCACAGCGGACGTTTCCCGTGCTGCCTGCCAACAGTCACATCTGCACCATTGTTTTTCATGTTTTCCTCGTTCAGTGAACTACTTTCTGTCAGGACACACACGTTTGATGAGATTGAACATGAACAGTGTCAGAAACTCACAACCAAAGCGTGTAATTTATGGATTCAGTTCTGTAAATTCTGCATCGTATTTGTCATATTCATCTTTTGTATGATAAGAGTATTTTGATTTGTATTTAATACTATTCTAATATATATATATACATATACAACTTTTATATTTGATTTTATTGCATCTTATCTCAGTCTACAAACCCTTCAGTCTGCTGTAAATCTAGAGGAGCTTTGTGTGACACTGTTGTGTCTCTGTGCGAACCTGACGGACACAAAGAACAGTGGAGGTCATGTATAGTTCCAGAAGGAGGGAAGTTGTTCTCCGGGAATCATGTGACATCTTCCACCGAAAGTTCCTGACGCTACAAGTGAGGGACTGATGGTACACTCCTGCTCAGCACGAATGCACTCACTCACACACACACACACAGATGTGATGTAACTCCACCTGAAGCATCATGGGAATCAAACAGATGCAAACATCCCCCACACCTCCGGCTCGTGTGCTAACTTGCCCCTATGTCTTGTTTTGCAGGCGCAGGCAGGTAGAGAGCCCTGCAGAGTCTCTCTGTGGCGCTCAGGATGCTCTGTCTGCCAGGTGCTTAAGCCTGTTTAATCAGCACACAAACCTCTGAACAATGACGACGGGAAGAGGCGTGCCGAGGCCCTGCAGGGCCTCTGTTCGTCCGGGTCCTGTCTGTGAGCCCCTCGGACGTGTCTCCAAAGAGACACACACCCACCTCTACTTTCTGTTCCAATCTCTTCATTGCACTTGTTGCTTGTCAGGTGACGACAAATCTGATCTCACCATGTGACAGACAACAAAGAAAATAACAGATTTCAAATGAACACATAATGCACCTTTATAATCGACGTCCATCCTGCGTTTTTCAAACATCTATCGCTCCAAAGTTTTCAGGAGCGAGATAATTCTGGGACTTCAGCGCCGACCTCTGACTCTGAGCCATCAGCGGCAAATCAAAGCCGTTAATATAAGGTTCAGGAGAATGTGAAGTATTCAGGCCTGCTAGCACCTGTTCCATGTAGCTCAAGTCGCTGTGCATCCGAGAATGAAACAAATCCACTTTACACTGCATAAAACAGCATTGTCACACGATAATACAATTCATAGTATTGGAATTATTCATTTCATTTCACTTCAATGGCAAAAGAATCCAACTGAGGGGAAGAATTACTTTATTTATCCTTCTCTGGGAAATAGGGAACTGCTGAAACAGGAACGTCCTGTTCCTAACATGTACTACAGTACACTAAAGTACACTTGTACTAGTTCACTGACAGATTACTATGATTACTATGACATCATCATACCAGAGGCATCAGCAGCAGTAAGAGATCCTTTTAGGATGGCTTCTCTGAAGGTACATTTTTATGAATCTTTAATTCAATTTCATTTAAATAAAGGTTTTGGGGGATTAGATGTGTGAGCCACGCAGCCGTTAACGTCCCGTCCACCTGCTGCGTTTTGGGTAAAAATGTGGGAGATGTTTTCAAACCGACACTGGTAAAGCTGTCGAATACGTAGAACACCGTCAGAACGAGTGATTTGTGACCTGAAGTGCTTGAGTGAAGTCTCTCCATCGGTATTTGAACTCCAAAGGTCGTGTTTGTCACTGCAGCCACATGACTGTTCACTCTCCTCCAGACTGAAACGTCTGAGCAGCGATTGGAGGAACGGCCGAAAAGGCCCTCAGACGTTCGTGCCCCCGAGAGAGCGACTGCGATCTGCCAATTTCTCAGCTCGCGCGACCAGTGTGGTGAGCGTGCTCGGTTTTCTGAGGAACGCTTCCGCAACCACTCAAACGTGCTCCGGTTCGGCATGTATGAGTGACACAGGCCAACCTTTGCCTGCACGTTCTCCAGAACAACTCACGTCTATGGACTCCCAAACAGCAGTTTGTGCTGCAGCAAACGGGGCGTGTCCGTCTCTGAAGATTGGGGGGGTTGGGGGGGCCTGCGTCTGGGAGAGGGAAACCGAGGCAGCACCTTTTCTTATTTTCTACTCTTAATGCTCCTGTTGCTTCATTCGACTGCGAGCGCTGACACAGAGCGGTGACTCACTGAACTTTCCCGACAAACTTATCAGTGCGTCTGTGGACTCGCCGCAGAGCTCAGCACACGTTTTTCCTTCATGACAATAGTCGCTGCAGTTGTGCAAAGCCTCTGTGTGCTATCACAGCCTTCAAACAACGTCTGACTTCATTAGTCGCCGCTGTTCAGAATTTGGCAACGCTGACGCCAAACAGACGGGAAGAAAGGGAACTTGATGAAATGAAACTCCAGCACATGATTCCAATGGGACTTTAGGGCAAACTGAAGTCATTTATGTGACTCAAATATGATCCTCTCCGCCATCTGGGTGTGGTGACTGCACCTCCTGACCTGAAATCAGTGGAAGAACCCATAAAACCCCGTTATTGTACGTGGGCATTCGCATAGCTGCGTACAGGCGCCTCCCACTGCAGATATTTATCCACGAGTTTGTCCCGGAGTGTTGACATGTCCGTGACGTCCGTCGGTGGGGGAAAGTGTGAGGTGACAGCGTCTGAAGACGTGTTTGATTCTTTGCTGCCATGAGAAAGTGCAACAGGCGGTTTTCTCAAACCTGTTTGACTGTTCTCAGGGTTATTGTGTCGCACACGCTGAACAAAGTGACAGCAAACACAAGTGAGACTGAATTCCATGATTTTAGGATCATTGGTGATTGTATCTGAGGCTGATTTGTTGACACGGTTCAAAAATGTGATCGTTATTGAATAGATTTCATTCGTATCATCTACGTCTATAAATAGATGGATACACATGCATGTAACTGAAATTCAGGGGGATTCTTGTCTGTTGCAGATCTGTGGTGACTGGTCCTCCGTCCTCCATCCGCTTTTTCTTTCACTTCCCTTTACAGTGACAAACCTGTCTTCTCTCCCTCTCAAAGCTCAAAATTCAAAACTAAAAACGTCCTCCTCTTTTCTAACAACTTAATCCAATCTGGTCTCCACCTGTACCCAACATCTGTGATCCATCACATGTCAATGAGATAAATAAGACTGAAGCACAACAGTCCTGAGTGTCTGGAACAACATGTCTGTTCTTTAGGAAAAGATGCATCTCATATCTGCTCAGGCCACGCACACACACGCACGCACACACACACAAAGGGCTCCTTATATCCAGCCTCAAAGAAATATCTTTCTACAGCTGAGGAATGTGAGGTGACCTTCTGATCTGATCGGACTGTACGACCTCAGCAGTCTGTCCTCATCTCGTTTGTCCGGACAAAGAGAATTCCTTTTAAAGCCCATTATGAAGTTAAGACCGGCCAGGGGTGCATAAGGGCGAAGTTTAAACAGGCCGGAGTGGACGGACAGCTCGGCAGGGACAAACAATCCCTCCGACAGCTACACAAAGACTCACATTAACGGTGAATTAACGTGTCACCAAAGATGAGCTGAGCCTGGAGGCTGCAGGTGAAACACGATCGCCGTTATTGACGAGGACAATGTAGAGTCAGTGGGACGCTGACGGGTCCAGAGTTTATCGCTCCAAACCTGCTACCGGGCAGTTTCCTCTGGTCAAACTCCAGCAGCCATGTTTGCAGAGCTTCAGTCTTACACAAGCAAAGAGCGAGATTAAGTCACAGAGGATGCTGAACGCACAGCGGCGGCAGACGAACGCGCACTGTCCCTGCACACACACGGAATGTACAGTTTCAGAAGGGAGGGGTCTCTAGGACTCATGTGACATATTCCACCGAACCTTCCTGACACTACAAGTAGAAGATGGGTGATTCCTTCATCCTTGGAACTAGCGTGATTTCGATTCATCGTAATCACAGCGTCCATCAGCTCTTCAGACCGGTCACATACCGATCCTCTGCGGGTGCCAGCGTCTCGCTGAGGGGAGGAACAGCGTGAGAGGAGGGGTCAGGAAAAACAGAACCCCTTGTTCCTCCCTCACTGTAACGGTCCTGGCACAGCTTTTAATTAACTGGCAGTCTGCCCACCATGGCGGCCTTCAGTGGGCTCGAGGCCCCTCTGGCCTCAGCACAGATCATCATCAGGGGCTCAGATGGAGCTTTACAGTTTCCTAATGTTACAAGGCACCAGGCGCCTCCTCTCAATGCATTCAGGGAATTGTGGCGAGCGCCGTCATAAGCCGAAGAATCGCCTGGTGAACTCTTTTCCGGGAACTGTCTGTGACTCAGGTGTGATAGAAATGAAATCACCACGATGGCGGTGACAATGAACAACAGGAATCTGTCCTTCGCTGCATTTCTGCCGTCTTCTGATTGTGTGAAAACGTGAGGACGACCTCTCGCCCGTGTGTCGACCTTGTATCTTTGTCAGGAGTTTTCATTGTGTAATGGAGCTGATAGCGACATTCACCAGCCGCCAAAGCCTCAGATATGATTGAATACATGTTTGTTCAAGTGTTTCCCTGTGGTGTGTGATCCGACCGTCTGTGTGTGACACTGGCCGGGTCTTAAAGAAATCTACAAGTCAACTACAAGTCGTGGGTTTACTACCGGCGGCGCGACGACCTGCTGTCTGTGAAGTGCTCGGCCAGGGCAAACACTCGTGGGCAGTACCAGACAACTGCAAGAGGAGTTTTATCTGATGTCTTTGACGGCAGCTGACACAAAGACGAGAGAGGGAACAACATGTTCACTCGTTGCAGACGGCAACGAGAAAACTGGTTTGGAAACGTGCAGCAGGGTGACATCTGAGTGCACATGTGCAAGCTGCGACAGGATCTGCTGAGCGCAGCCCTGGGAAAGTCTCTGGTGCTGCACTCTTTTTGGGAGAATAGGTTCTTATGTGAATGACATTTTATGAGCATGTGGGGGGTAAATCCTGCAGACGGCAGCTGCAGTGAGCTGCTTCACCCTCGTGTTACCTGCAGACCAGGTAGGTAAGTGAACGCATCACAAAACAGGACCGACAGAGATTTTTTTTTTCATGGCTAACAAAGCGAAAGCCTTGAGGTCAGAGAGGGGGAGTAGGAAGTCAGTCTGTTCAAACATCCCTCCAGTGAGCAAACACCAACGCCTGGGAGTCAAGAAACAGGATATTCAGCTGGTTCCCAGCAGCTCCTTCCAACTCGCAACCAAATGATCACACTGGTGGATTTTTAGCTTTGTGCTAATTAAACAATCATTTGTTTCTTTGAGTTTATCTGTTGTTGTTGTTGTGTATTAGTAACAAACAACGGTAAACTGACAGCAACACTTGCTAACCAGATAGCTTGAACTATGCTAATTTCCGTTAATGCTAATGCTTCTTCTTCTTCTTTCGGCTTTCCCTCTTCAGGGGTCGCCACAGCGAATCATCATCTTCCATCTTTCCCTGTTCTCTGTGTCCTCTACTCTGACTCCAACTACCTCCATGTCTTCCCTCACTA
>JBBMJM010129225.1:0-12832 GCA_037832705.1 Centriscus cristatus
TCCATTGTTGTCTGAGTCACCTGAAAGTCGTTGGGTCGTTGTTTGTCTGGAGCTGCAGGAATCTGAATGTTTATTGATCCTTTTGGGGAGAGCTCCTAAGACTGCATTATAAGTATTGGATAAATTGTATCTTGGCAACTTTGTTGCCTTTCCTGACCTTGAAAGCATTGTACATGTAAATGTACAATATGAAGAGAAAGATCCTGCTAATGTCTCCGGGTGGATCAATGACAAATACAAGAGGGATCCCATCTGCCCGTCAAATCACACACTGACCAGTGCAAACACCGAAAACAACGAGCCTTTCCATCTGCGACTGAGGCTCAGTCCCATTAAAAAACAATCACGCCCGGTGCTGCGGTGCTGAACTTACTGCTCACCAAACCTATTGCTGTAAATTGGTTCCACTGCACCCTTTACCCAATCTGGATGGGCCAAAAGGAAAATGCAAACAGCTCCGCAGTGACTGGACGTGAACCAAACTCCAGCGGTGTCTCAGAGACAATCGTGCAGGCGAAGTATTTACAAACATGGAGAGAGACTGAAACCATGAGGACAGGCACAAAAGAAGTAAAGGGTGAAATTGGGAATTGAGATCAGGGACCAGAAACTGTTAATTTCCTACTACGGGTGGCTGAGCATGATGAGAGCGTGTCTGCGGGCTGATGGAACCCTTCCAATGGCAGAACACACGCCGTCGCCCCAAACGAAGACAAAGTTGCAAAGTGAATCTGTTGTTTCACACGGACCACGGTAGGGTCATTACCCGAGCCAGCAAGGAAGACAACCCCCAGAGTCTGCTGTGCTGAGATTTGCTGGAAAGTCAAGTGTGTTTGTGTGAGGTTGCTTGACAATGAAAGAAAGATAAACAGAACGTCGGAAAAATGTGTATATGTGTATAAAAGTGTGACGGAGGCAAGTATGTGTGCATGGAGGTGATTATGCAGCTCTGCGAGAGTTTGAGCAAGCGCAGTGGAAATATTTGTCATACCAGAATGAGCGACATGTCTGGACGGGGTTGAGACTAAGAGAAAATGCTACTGGGAATGTAAGGCTGCCTCCATGAAACATTCTCGCTCCTGAAAAGAACATTCTAGAGAGTTAAATTATGATCGCCAGGGGGAGGAACTCAAGGCAACTTAGTATTTAAAAAAGAAATCACAAAGTAGTGTGAAGGGCAGGAGGGGAGTTTATTTATGAGGAAAGTGTGATTTATAATCAAAACCTAATTATCGTCAGCAAGAGACCATAGCAACTCACAATGAGTCATAATGGTTTCTTGTTGTGACATGACTGCTGATCAAAGAATATTATAATTGATATTCTGAACCCAGTTTTCTTGCTTATTCTGCTGAACAGAGCTCAGCGACCAGGGGTGCAGCTCTGCCCCTTGGATACGGCACATCCACAGAGTGCAGTGAATCCCTCTGAGCCCTCCGTTTCTGGCAGCATGCTGGCACGCGGCCTACGGGACGTTAAATGATATGTACACAAACGCAAATGGGAGAGTGCTTTGCATACAAGACAGTCCCAAACCAAGGACTTTTGCTTGTTTTCTGCCATGAATGTCAAGCTTTATTCATGGATTGAGCTTGAGTGGGACGTGAGCGAGAAAGGAGAAGCTACTCGGCAGCCTTTGAGATTTCATCTCTGGCTGGTATCAGGTTAACCAATGCTGGAAAGTTACACCAGTAGATAGACTCCAACAACAACACCCCCCAAACTCACACAAACTCTGTGTGGCCACAAAAATTAAAAGTCGACAAAAATGCAACGTAATCACTACGTACTGGTTCACTGACACGTTTGTGGAATCGAAATGTCAAACCCTGATCAAAAAAGGACCTTGGCTGACAAAGAGGGAAAATGTAGAGGACAGCATGATTAAAAGAAGGGACAGTCAGCAAATACAAGCCAGGCCACTCCATTCACGACGCTTCAGCTACTTCTTGCTCTCGTGGGCGAAAGAAAATACAGAATTAAACAACACACCTCCCTGTCCACTGATTATATTCAATACACCCCGACATTCCAGCAGACGTGAGGCGGAGAGTGGGGGTGAATAGACAGGGACTGCTGCCAGGGCCTTCCTTTAGATAGCACGGTTATCAGCAAGGAATGGAGAGGGAGAAACAAAGAGGAAGTTTACTGCCGTTGTTTTATCTAGAAGGGCATTAAACCAAGAGGAACACAAGGGACGAGCACGCCAGAGTGAAGGACAGAAAATGTCTAAAGTCAGGCACCCTTCACGAGTGCCCTGTCTCTGCAGCTCACAGTCAGGGGCCACACTTTGCCCTTAGCTCAAAGTCATCCTCGGTTCGTGGGCGCCGGCTTTGATAGGAGTCTGGGCCCTGGAACGAGTTTATAACGACCAAGAAAGCTGCTCATCAGGCGATTGGTGCAGCTTGATATGCAGTGAGAGAAGCTGTCAGTGGAATGGAAACTGAATGTAGCCTTTGATAAAACCCTCAAAGAGGGATATAAACAGAACTGGAAGTAGCAGCCCATTAGGCCAAGATAGGAAGTAGTGGAGATAGAAAGGGCCAGACGACAAAACAGGGGGGGGGGGGGTTTGATGCCTCTGTGTTTTGTCCTTGACCCTGTCAGACAAGGGGGAGTCTGCCAGTAAAAAAAAAAAAAGTCTTATATATGCACCCCCCGCCCCAAGACAGACACACACAAACCCCCAAGTGAGAACTGGAAAGAGATGAGATGAATCCTGATGAAGAGACCCTGCCCCCTCAGACACCAAACACTGCACCCAGAGCGCACTAATCAGAGAACTTAGCCGCTGACCTCTCCACAGGGTGGGAGTACCTTTTAATGAAGCCCAGGCGTTTGATTCCCCCCGCTGCCTGAAGGGTGAGACAGATCATGGATCCAAACACACACAACATATATGCATCAGCTTCGCTGACGGCAGGACACATTCTCATCCAGAGGTGTACACAGAAATAACAAAGACCGTATGAAGGATCTCGAGCATGTACACACGTACAGGGGACATGGACACACAGTGATGGAGATGGATGCAGAACAGGCACAAACCCTGAGAACCGACTAAAGCTGACTAATCAGCACGCAAGGACACACAGAGCCACACCGACCTAAACCGAGCCCAGCTCTTGTACACAACACCCAGTTGTTAAGACGACGGCCGAGGGAGGAGCAGGTGAGATTAGGTCCAGACATGCTCGCCCACAGACAGAATTATTGATCAGGAAACAGATTGTGTCATAAGGAATTCATGGATGCGTGCCGGGACTCGCCCAGTTCACCCAGGTTGCCGTGTGGACTCACGGTACATGGAAATATGTGTGTGTGTGTGTGTGTGTGTGTTGGGGGGGTGTCGAACACAGAATTATTTGCTTTTTTGTGGGCAAAGTGAACTTGCACTCAGACATGACGGGACAAGCAGTGAATCAATCAACGTGCTGGGATGATGCATACAGGAGGAAGGCCTCACCTTTCTGTGCCTAGCGGGGCTTTAACTGCTCACACACTGAGTGGCTTTTCATCGCTACTCCGGCAGCAGCGCGATCCACAGCTCTTATTACCAACAATGGGAGGAGGGAAAATGGGAATTTTATGTGTACTAGCTCCACGTGGCCTATCTCTTAAGTTGAATTGATCCACGGTGTCCCACTTAGCTTGGGTACTGTTAGCAACATTATCCAGCAAGAGGTGGTTGCCATTACACAAAAGACATCCTGTCAGTCGTCTTAAGAACCCACTTAGACATTTTTCACAGACTGAAAAAGAAAAGGCTCTTAATGGTGACTCACAGCATGAGAGGCTGAATGGTTTAAGGAGTTTCTGCTTCACTTCCAAATAATTCTAAACAGAATCTGTCAGCACACTATGCTGCTGAAAGCCTAAGCAAACACCTGTAGCTTTGCCAAAGCTACGTTAGTCACGAGATAAAACGCAGACAGATTAAAAGGTCAAACGCTGTGCAGCCACAATCCAAACAGCGCTGACTGATATGACGTTATAAGAGATGAGGCAGCACGTTCCCTTTTCCACTACACTGGTCTCGCACTAATTAACTCCACTCTTTCACTTCACTTTTTCATTAGGGATAGTACCTGGTAACTGCAACACAAGTTAACAGGATGTGGGCAGACATGGAGGAGACTGAGAGTGTTAATAGGGAGCTAGTGGAGGAAGGCAAACCACCCCAAACTGTACTTTACTATATTATATTACACTGATATAAAATGATATTCCGTGATAGGAGAATTAGCCTCTGTCATCCGTCCCTGAATCTACACACATTTTACAACCATATGTGGATTCCACAATTAAAAAGAAAATACACAAATGTATAGTTTCTAAAACGCTGACAGATAACCAGACTTTTATTTATCATTCGGGCTTGTTTACGTCTCAGGAGCAGATGTGTGGTTTTAAGAGGCTGCACAAGGCCGCGAATGTTTAGTTTTCACTTCAAAAAGTGACGAGACCTACAATGATCCAAAGGGGACTATGAACTGAGTCAATTTCTTCCATTACCCAAACCGGAGGCAAACTCCATAGGACTAATTAAACAAAAGCCACAGAGGAATGCATGATGACATAAGGAGACTGAAACAGGGACGGGAAGTGAAACAGAACAGAGCCTGTTAAAAACAAAAACACTGGCAGAGCAAGAAGGAGACGCCATCAGTGGCGGGGGGCTGTATGTCTCAACATGGAAAAGGACAGGGATCGTGATGGAGAAAATATAAATGAGACAACAGGAGCCACACTGTTTTGGCCTCTTGCGCCATATTTAGCTGTTTTGGAGAGAAGCACCCTTGTCCTCAACTTTGACGATGAGGGTGAACCAGGAACGTGTCTCCTTGCGATGCTACTGTGATTTGGGGGATTCAGTTTGGGAGCATGACTTTTGTAAATATTGTCACTGCAGCTTGTTTCACGAGAGCGCGGCAGGAGTCAGCATCAGGTCGTTGACTGCGGGGGGAGGAAAGAGACAAGGTCTTGATAATAAGGTTCTCTAACCCCAGCAGCAGATCTACTCCAGCTAATGACGGTAATTAAAGAGCCCAGCTCCATGGAGGGATCAATGACGTGGGAACAGCTCACACAGGACGTAAAATAGACAGCTACTGAGGAGGGAAGTGACCACAGGGCTCCGTTTCAAAACTTACTGGCTGTACAAATGGCAGGCAGGCATGTGTTATGAGAGCTTGTAAATATTTGGAGATTCTTACAGGGATATGCGGCCACCACTCTGATGTCATTCCTCCGAGCCCTGTGATTTGCTTTAGTTAGAGGACGAAAACCCCGTGTGGTGTAACTGTAAACAAGGTTCTGTGAAAAGAGGATTACTTAGAAACACACTGTCACAAGATTTCCTGCTTTAGAGAAAGGAACCGTTCAGAAAGCACAAGTGTATGACCATCACATGTCAAACAAACTGTACAAAGATGGGGGAACAGAGAGCACTGAAAAATGCAGATGCCATGTCTGCATGATCTGCAGACACCAGCAGAAAATTAAACTTCCTGACTGCTGAAAAAGTTCAGATGTGAAACAAAAAAAAAAAAAACGGGCAGATGAGTCAGAGAGGAATAATGCACATCTTCACGGAGCCGTGAATAGGAGAGCGAGGCGGAGGGGGGGAGGGGGCGACACCCAAGACACAGAACTACGACGACACCTCCGCAAATCTGCATTTCAGACGACAGCTCCAAGCCCCGGGCAGGTTTAAAGCACCAGGATTGATATCTAGGTAGACTACGGAAACACTGTGTTTTGGGGTTTTTTTTTTAAAGGAATAAGGGCACGCACTAATGGATAGGAAGAGAACTGACACCATTCTGGACTGAGAAATTGACGTGTTATTCCATATCACTGCATATTCTATTATTCATTTTGTGACTTTTTTCACTACAGATATTTAAGGCTCAACAAGGTCAATATAAAAGGTATTGACACCTGAACACATCAGCACTAAGCTCATTTTTTTCCCTCTTCTTTTCAATGTTTGTGTTGCGCTGAGAATGTTAATGTCTCTGTGGGGGACGAGAGAAAGAAGAAGAAGAAAAAAACAAAAAAAGTCCGGTTACTGTAAAATGTTCCACGTCACATACCTGTGGTCACCACACCAACTCTCTGGGGGGTTGGAGCAGTGTCTTTGTGGCGCTCCCACCACAGTGTACCGGTCTGTCGGTTTAAGGATAAGGAACAGAGCTGGTGGCATTTAACTAGATTCTCAGTTACTCTAACATTTGCTGTGTGAACAAATTTAATGGGTCCCTCCTGGATGATTCCCTACTGAAAGGCCACCATATCCACGTCATTTAACAGGAGCCCCTACTGATGAAAATCAGTTTAATAGAATGTCATCATGAAATGCAATAAGGGCAGACACCCTTATCTATAAACTATATTATTGCCAGTTTGATGATGATGTTAGGAGGGGCAGAGATTTGTATCAACTGATGCTTCATTCAACATTGGATTTAATTCTATCGGCAAAAAGATGAGCAGCAGAGAAGGAATATTATACGTCTGTTCACAGACAATAATGGTAAACTCACCACAAAGAGTTGCTTAATAATGTAAAAATTTGGATTGAACCAGAGGATTGAGACATACAGTAACTACTTCCCGCTTCCAGCAGATTTCAGTACTGGGTGTGCTTTTAAGTCCGGTGTACTTATATACATAATATAATGTACATATATGCACCTTTCCATAGATATATAGATATAGATATATTACAGTAGCAATAAACACTATTTGCCTTAGTACATGCTATCAACTCTCTTTAATCGCCACACATGCACAGACCATCACTTTTCTGTCTCAGTCCCGTTATCTTCATCCTTTACTCTCTCAGGTTGGTGTGACCTTCACCCAGCTGCTGCCAGAGCACTGACTCCTCGCGCAGCTGTCACCAACAGTCATGGCTGAGGAGCAGAATACTTCAGAATTAATTGCCCAGTGTGGGTACCAAATAAATAAATAAATACAGGGGCCAAAACCTGAAGACAACCACCAAATTAACATAAACCAGCTGGATGTCATATTAGCAGGAAAGCAGAGGTGATAATTAAATATGATCTTGGGCGAGAGTTAATTGGTCAGATTGAGGATTAACTGTGAAATGACTCACATGGAACAAAAAAACCCTTTCCTGTGCCTCTGCTGGGGAACTCTCAGTGAAGGGAAATGCATTACAGCTGAATTAATGCCACTGCACAGTTTCCATTATTCATTAACTACTGTAAGACAAAGTCTATTTCAAAACCAAAACTGAGCAAGCCGCCAAATTTTGCTTCAGCACCTTGATTTTTTTTTTATGAAAAAATGAAACACTGTTTTATCCTCCATATGCTGAAGTCTTGAGATTATTTCTCTACATAAAAGCAAGGGACCTGGACTAAACATCATCTGAGACATGTGACTCAACCCTCTCTGAAGCATTTACAACGACAGAGTTTTGACAGCAGCGTGTGCCAGACGTGGTTAGCCAAGAAAAGACATGAATTAGCTCACATATCTCTTTTCTCCTGCCAAGACAAACCTTAAAAGGAAAGCATCAGACAGAAATGTCTCTGGGATAGAAATCAAGGTGACCTCTTCGTTCTCATCCTCGCGTGCGAGTGTTCCGATACGTCCTCTTTTGGTGTCTGCGAAAATACCCATCAAGGTGTGAGCTCTGCCAGTGGCCTGAGTTGGGGGGCTGCTTGACAAGGCTCCAGTGAACAGGTAGCATCACAAGGCTTTGTGATACTGCCTGTCTGTGTCAGCCTGTCAGTTCAGCTGCCGTGGGGGAAATAGTTGAGCGAGGCAGACTGAAGTAAATGTCTGTATCGCGTATCCATCAAAGGCCATCAGTCTGCGGCGAGGCAAACTCAAGACTGCTGACGGCCAACACCGCGGTGCCCTTTGACAGCAGTGGAGGTCATGTTTTCCTGGTGGATACCCTTTTGTTTTTTACTTGCAGCTCACAGCTCTTGAAACTCAGCTCCTTTCTGTTTTTCCAGCTCTGACAATGTTTGTTCTGTCTCTTTGCAGGATTACACAAAATCAGGCAATTTCGTCACAAGGGGAACTGGAAATGAAAGGTGAAGCATAGGCCAAGGATGAAACCAGGACCACTATCACCTGTCGTCTACTGCCCCAGCAGCAGCAGACACATAACTGCTTTGTCTGCTGTGTCGACTGCCATGGAACAGAACATTCAGTCTATACAGAGCTCATACGCCACATTTCAGCCCCCCAGATCCTAATCTGTTTCTCAGGAAATATTAAACCAACCCACAGAAAAATCCTCTGTCATATTTGTGTCATTGTTTCAGTTGCGAAATTAAGTCGCAAAAGACAGAAGGGCGGGGCCATATTTGATACTATAGGTACTCAGGCGGAACGTCCTGCCCACAAGCTCTTACACAAGCGCGATGCAATTATGGCAAATACACTCAATGTCAGTCATTTATCTTTCAGGAAAGCAAGTATGTTTGCAGGATTTATACTACTTAGAATATTCCCCTGGGTCACTCACCGGGTTCTGAGGGTGAAGGGAAAGCACTCTGTGTTACATTTTTTATGTAGGAATGGTGCTACATTAAAAAAAAGGTTTGACTGATTGAAGGGAAGAGTTACAATGGTTAAAGGTACCGTGTGTGGGGGGGGGGGGGTGAGAAAACCAGCTTGAGTTGGCAGCAGAGTGGATGAAAGTGCATGGTGAGGTCTGCAAGGACATGGGATGAAAGACAGTGTGGGCTGAGAGTGTGTCGGAGTTGTTTTAGAGGTAAAAGTACAACCGACAGAGTGGAACCTGACCATAATGTTTGGTCTTTGCTTCTCGGTTTGCAAGTCTGCTGACAAAACAGGTTAAACGCTGGCTTGCAGGGGAGCTCACGCTACATGAATTGGTGGGTGGGTGAGGGGGTGCACGCTGCTATCTTTCACCACAGAGCCCATCTCATAGCCTGCTGTTGCAGCAGCAAGATTTAGAATTAATGTGATCACACATCATAGGTCTGTGACAAACTCTTATCTATAGCTCATGGGAGAAAGTGTGTCTGTGTGTGTGTGTGTGTGTGTGTGTGTGGGGGGGGGGGGTTGGGGGGTACTGAGTGGAAAGGGTGTTGAGGGTGTTACATACAAACACACAGAGAGAAGAAGGGTGAATAAGAGGCAAACTGGTGTGCGTGTAGTTCCGGACAATCCTGGGAAGTCCAAGGGCAAGGGTGGCAGCCATAAAACCCCGAGGAGATATGAGCAAGAAGAACCCACCTCAGCATGACGTGCCTTCATCATTGGATAATCCTCAGACATGAAAAGACGAGCCGATCTCCAATCGAAGGGAAATCTCTATTCCCCAGATCCTTCAGCCGTCTAATGCCAAACTGACACACCCGTCACACATCTGCTGCCCCCCCTGCGCGGGAGCCTACGTGTACTTTAGATAAGCACGGCAGAAGGTGTATGGGCGTTATGTGTGTTTGGTGCACTGCACCCATTTTATGACTGATGAGTATTCAAAGTCCATCTCTAAGTGGAGGAATGTCGGTTAAATTGCAGCAAACAGTTGTGCTTCAAAGACAAAGGAGATCTAATGCCTCCAGTAATGAAAGACAAAGATATAGGTCACATCCTGGTGTGTTGACTTCGTTCAACGGGAGATTAACTTGTACTTTTAAATGAGCTACTTGCGATGAACCCACCGAAAACAATTGTCTGTTTGCTGCCGTATCTCTGTAAGCTGCAGACAGGAGGCATTGGATTTCTTGTCGCGTATGAGGATTATAGTTTTATTTACTAAAACGCAAATGACAGAAGTTAAGTCATCCAACGCGAAGGAAGCAGACTGAGGAGGAGTTCAAATTCGTTTGACCCCAAAAACGCAGCATCGGGCAACATCGTGAGCCACATTTATGGTTGAGATTTTTAAAAAAAAAAAGACCCCAGTACTGTAACACAAACACGGCCAGCGTAACGCTGTCCTGGTTTAGATCCCATTCCAGCATTTTGTACTCAGAGATTTGACATATCACAGACGAGCATCTACGTCTAGATTGAGCTGCCTCACTGTGAATCAACACCTCCACTGCCAGCCTAGCATCGGAACATCCAAACTGCCCCCCCCCCATCCAATCTCTGAATTTGTATTCACAGCAGATAGACGTGACAACGACCTGCCAGGAACAGGCGGTTTTCAGTAATCAGAAAAACAATGTGAAGAGTGAACTGACTGCTGGTCAGTGGTCGTTTCACTGGACGCTAAAAATAATCTCACTCGATTGCGCCATTAAGTTTCATTTCCAGTGTTTTCCTGGTCAAACTTGCTGAACTTCCACGGCATTTTCCCCTTTTTGTGTTTTTGCACACTCCTGAAAAACGAACAGACTAACTCACTCCTTCACTGAATGAGAAATCTCTCCTCTTCGCTCGCCTTGAAAAGAGCACCTACGATGAAGAGCGGTACACTCGTCTTTTTCATCCTTGCAGGAGCGGGACAAGACATTTATCATCACTCTCCCCTGAGCAGATAAGGTGTCTCTATTTATTCAGAGAGGAAGAGATAAACCCTGAATGAAGCATTGTGGGACAAACCTGGAGGAAAAGATGGCAGGAAGAGTGAAAGGCCAAGGGTGCTGCTTGGTTTTCAACTTCTTGTGTTCTGTGTGTGTGTGTGTGTGAGAGAGAGAGAGAGAGAGAGAGAGAGAGAGAGAGAGAGCAGATGGCATCTATTGGAAAACCCATCCCTGCTCAGCGTGGACACTGGAGGCTGACCCCCTGCTCAAACCCCCTTCCAACCAGCCGCTGCAGCAGTCTCTCCTGCCTCCACATGCCCCCAGCCCCTGTTAATCCATCCCACTGTTTGTATAATGTTACGTAAAAAGGAAATAATCCCCAGGAGAGCATCCTGAGTACAGTGGGGTGTGCACTCAAGGGGCGGAGGATGGCATGGTCCGGAATAAATGGATGATTTAGTAAGACAACAGGACAGTACAGTGGTGTGTTGAGGGCTGAGGGAACAGTGCAGGGGATTCAACAGGGTACATGAATAGTTCTTCTGTCTCCTCGTTTCCACCAGTCAGACAAGAAAAAGAAAAACAACAAGGAGGAAAGGCTCACTTCTTGTTCTGTGTGTCCAGCTGTTGGTTTACTCCAGATGTGGCCAACACTCTCCCACAAACCACTTTCTCACACAAAAATGTTTTTTTTCTTCTTGGTTACACACGTTTTCTCGGTGAGGTGACTGGGCAGATGCTCTTGGGAGACAACATGTCTGGGGGGCGGGGGGCTTTTCCTTTTACCGGGACAGGCAAGTTCGCTACCAGAATCTACAACAACAAAACATTTCAACACTGCTGAGACGTCAACTACACCGCTCGAACGCTGCGTGTGTGAAGTGTGTTTTATCGGTGGGACGTGTAGGATGTGGAACGGGGCCACGTCTGAGTCCAGTCAACGTCCAAACACGTCGGAATGGAGAGGAAAGGGCTTCTCGGAGAACTCACCTTAGTGGCGAACAGCGGAGGGTTGAACAGCCGCGAACAGTCCAGATAATGTGGAACCTCCTGGTTTGGTAAAGAGTCTTTAAAAAGAAAAAGAAAAGGGAAAAAAAAAAAAAAGCAGAAGTCCGTGGGCGAGTTCACATTTCACTCTCCTCACATATTCAATGAAGGCGTCAGGAAAAGGCACTGCGACTCCGCTGGAAACCGCGCGACTTGTTCGCCTGAGATGTCAAATCCTGCTGGAGGGAGACACGGACAGGCAACTCCAACAAAGACTCGCCGGCTCGAATATCGGGGGCTTTTCTCCACGCCCAGGTGCCGAGTCACATGGTGATCTCCAGGTGTGCGCGCGTCTTGTGTGCGAGAGAGGGAGAGAGCGGGAGAGCGAGGAGGAGGGAGTCCCGGAGCTGGAACACACCTGTGGGATCAGGCTTTCGCCGCGACTGTCATTGCGCTCGGGAACCAGGAAGTCGCAGGCAGGGACGAGGACGAGAGGAGCACGCGCGAGGGGGGTGATCGCCCGGCGCGAGCACCCACGAGTGGGACCGATTCGCCCGCCCCCCCTCACCCCCTTCCCCGCTCCTCACTCGTCTGCTGGCGGAGCCTCCGTGGAAACGACGTGCGTCCGGCGGCAGCGGAGGGAAAGTGGGACACGTTGTGTTGTCGCCGCCGCTGAAACGTTTCCCGAGCAGCCAGAGAGTGAGGGGGCGGTCCCAGGTCATTCCAGGCTAAAATACGGGATGTTACCCTGGAGATGTTAGGACTGCTTCTTAAACAACCGCGGAATCACAAAGCATAACAATAAAATACATCCCTACATAATATAGTGAGACTTTTTTTTTCCAATATCACAAAATTACTGCTGCAACTCCTGATATATGACTGAATAACTTGACAGGAGTCTGTTGATCTGTTGAACGTTGCCTCTGCTTCGTTTCATGGGAATTCCCCAGAGGTGCTTCCATCAAGCACGATGTACAGGGCAGCTTCATTGCCATTGTGCAACTATACAATGTAATAATTTGAAGAAAGTCAGTGTATATCTCACTACTGGTTGGAATTGTGAAAGTGTAAACACATTTATAAAATATGGTAACAAAAAAAAAAACACAGGGTAAAGATGGAAGTGTGCTGAGGTGGGAGCCCGTTGGGCGCATGGTGTCTTTGGGGCTATTTGGTATTGCAAACAACTAATGATTGGGCCACATGGGGAGAAAAATACAGTGAGCAAGACAGCTGTATAAGAAAAAAAGCAGCTGTATTTAAAGTGCATGTGTGTGTGTGTGTGTGTGTGTGTGTGTGTGTGTGTGTGTATTTCTTGTTTCTTTGAGGATCCAAACTTACTGAAG
>JBBMJM010129325.1:2509-12819 GCA_037832705.1 Centriscus cristatus
ACACACACACACACACTTTATTGTTGCATGATGAATTTAAAAACAACAGCTGACACAACCCAACAGACAAAATTTGTATGACCTTTGACCTTTACAATATGATGCCTCGCTTGCAGTAAAAGAAGACGACAGACAGACACAGAAGAATCAATCAATGAAAGGTCATAAAAACGTTTTGATTGAACACAAATAGTCATGATATTATTGTATGAAAATGAGATGTAGAGGTCAGGACATTCATGAATTTGCCCTGAGTTATACAATATTTAAATCAGTAATGAAAAGAACAGTGTGGAGTATACTTGACAGAGAGGGAACATAATACTCATGTTGTTTTCATTATTCATGTGAAACTGGGGGACATTTAGTGAACTCCTTCTCAACCAAACTCCATAAAGAAAGAAAATGACCAATGACCATCATGGCATCATTATTAAGCATCATTTAGATTCCTTTATGGTGAGCAGGGGGGGAAAAAAGCAAGCACATTCATGCATTGTCATATATATTCTCTTACTTTGTGCAAGTAACCTGATCACTAGCTGACGCTAAATATTTCACACTGCTCCTTTAATAAAATGTCCATTGAACGATGTGACCAGATAGAACCTTTCTGACTGAACACGACACATCTGTTCTCCAGATGAACCAGTGTATTGGCCTCCTGTTCCTTTTGTTCTGGTGTCCTCCTTTTTTAAGGTCTGTGTCATGTTCTTTCTGTCTTTCTCACAGCGTGTTGCTAATCCATCTCGAAACACATATGAGCAGTGTTTGCGTTCATTTCAGGCTCCAAAACTGCACGTATACATGCAGAGGAAAGGAAGTTGGCAGCATGGGTCAAGAGATAGGAAGAAGATGCATTGAGGGAAACTGACCTGTGGACATGTGATGTCCTGCTCTGTACTATATTAGTCCTCTTCCAATAGATTAGAACAGTGAGAAGAGTTGCTTTCAGACCTCAGTTAGTTTGTATTGGTGCGACTCATCTGCTGAGTTTGTAACATCGGTTCGCCCTGGTGTGTTGGCTTCTTTTCACAGAGAAAAATCTACGTGTCACATCAATCTACACGATGACGTTCTTTCTGTTGATCATTTGATGTTTCTACTGCAGAAGCTATGAAACCAGTGAACAGGAAGATCAGTGAGTGATAGTAAGTTCTTCAGTGGCATGACAGAGCTTTGAAGGTTGTTGCTCGGCACCCACGTAAATCAAATAAAACTAAACAGACTTTTCAACCCCATATGTATTCATATTTTGATTGATATCACATATTAATATACCTAACCATATTTTATCTCCCGTACATCAATAGATTTCGTGACAACATGTAAGGTCCCTTATCATCAGCAAAAACAAACCTCCATCCCTGGGAAGACTCAAACCCCCAATCACAGTCCACTGAGTTGCATACACATACAATTATGCGGAAAATGGCCCCATCTCGCAATGATAAAGAATCCTCAAAATATTCCTCATCCAGATGGTTCCACAACACGACCAATGATGAACAAACAACGATCTGTTCAGCGATTTTCAGCGTTTCTTGAAAATTTCCTTAAAATCTGTTTCATTAAAAACAAATTAGAATTGGAGTTATTTTGCTAACAGACAGACAGACGCAGCTGGACTAAACAAAGCACCAAGCTGGAGAACAAACTCCCAATCGAGTCAACAGTAGGTGTGACAGCCCCCCTGGTGATCTGATAGATTGAATTGTTTGAAGTTCATGGTGCTTTCATTGTATACAGTAGTTCCTTAAAGGGGCACTTATCTCCCCTGTATGAGCATGACTCTGCTCACAGCTTGATTTTAAAAAATGCAGAAAATTGGGCGGAGCTGAGGGATTGCGGACATGGAGGGACAGGAGCGGCTGGGAGATGTCTCGAATTGGCGGTGGCTGGATTTAGTGTTTAGTGTCTATTTTGCACAACCACTGGTGCCTGGTTTCTGGATCCAATGGAAACAGGAACGGGCCAGAGAGGGCTCTACAGCCGGGACACCAACACTGCTGAACCATTCAGGCTACTAGCTAACAAAGCTAACTGACCCGAAAACCAACGACAATCTGAAACACACAAAGTAGCCTAAATACTAGAAACACACTACTAACTAAAATACCCTCTGCTAACAATACAATATGACAAAGTACTCGCTATTCTCTCTGCTCTAGCAGTCTGTCTGCTCTGAATCCAACCTACTCTCTGGTTTGATAATGGCGGAGGGAATGTTCTTATAGTAACGGGGAGAGGGTGAACCGTTGGTGGTGACGTCAATTCCCACTATATTGCGTCAGTTGGCATTTAGATGTAATAACCAGTTTTCAACCAGTAGATGGCACTCCACATGCTTTTTTTTTTTTTTTTTTTTTTAAAAACACAAAATGTAGATTATAAACTATTTTCACTACACTATTTAGATTAGGACCAGGATCAATAATAAAATCCACTAAATACCCCGACCAAGTCGAAACAAATAGTTTTGAGGGTTAGTTACTATGTAAAAGTGGACAACTAAGAATAAAACTTTTTTATTGATACCTAAAATTATAGCCATTACATATTTCTTTTTATATGACTTTGTTTCTGCTGACTCATTATAAGTTGATATTTCCAACACATCATTAAATCATCATTTTTTTTTTACGGTTTACGCTCCTCCGTAAAGCAGCACTCACTAAATGTATTTATAGTATGGAACGTGGAAGGAAGAACGTGGAATTCAACAAAAAAAAGTCTCTGAAATTTCCCACCGTCCTCGGTGCACAAATGCATTGCAGCTCTGCATATTTCACTGAAAGTATATCTGAGCACTCTGCCTCAGCATGCCATTCCTCCTGATTGCCAGTGTACGTGACGCCAAAAATGTGGTGGCAAACAGGAAAAAATAAGGCAGTCAAATTTGCGGGGGATATATATAGTACGTGATTTTCAACATACATTGGCGTGTGTTTCACAGAAATAAAATGTTATGGATTCTTGTGTCTTTCTTGGTGCCTGGTGGGTTTTCCTGAAACCACAGGGAGATATTCGTCTGCATTAAATGTGAAGCCAGCCGTTTGACTCCACGTGTGCATGATAAGAAAAGATGATCCTTCACAAAGACCTCATGGCAGCAGAAATAGTAACCCAGGCATCCTTCTTCCCTGCAACGTTCTCCAGTTCCTCTCGGGGACCTCGATGGCCTCATCAGGTCAGATGGGACATACGATTCCTCTAGTCTGTTCTGGGTCTACCACAGGGCCTTCAACCAGTTGGACACACCCGAAACATCTCCAGCACGGGTGGATGTTCAAAGGACCTCAAATGTCTACATGTAACATCGATGAATTTCTTGTTTTGCTCTATACATATTTGTACTTTGCATGCAAGAGGTTTTAGAATCCATATGTCCTGGGTGTGGACAGCCTCCCCTTCAAGTCTGTGCAACATGCATCTAATTGTCTTGGGTTCTTAGTCTACAACACAAGAGAAACATCAGTGAGCATCTTTGACAGCAAGCCTGGTTCCAGTGCCTCACTACTGAGTTTTCTATTTGACAGATTTTCCAGGTGTTATTATTGTCAAGGAAATAATCATGATTATCACACTTATTTATAATGTTGCGGGGAAACAAGGAGAATTTATTAAAAACATTTTTTGTTTCCTAATTTTTTATGTCAAACATTGCTCAGGGTCAGCTGACTCATTACGTATAAAATTTAAGACTCAAATAGTGTTCAGTCAGAGAGAGAGAAACGCTGCAGCTCAGTAACCCTCCTCCTCCTCCAACTCTCTCTCTCAAGCCACGTCCACACGTACCAAAACGATTTTGTTTACCTCCGTTGTCCTTGGCTTGGGATCAAGAACATTTGCTGAAATGCATCCGTGAAAACGTATCGACATGCTGTAGTTCATACTCTAGGCCAATAGGTGGTGCTGACATTCATCTTGGTCAACACCTTTTTGTCTTCCCAGCAAATAGAACCTTTAAAGATGTGATTGTTTTTTAAATTAAAAAGGTGAGCGTGAAATTATCACCTGAAGTAAACAAGGACAACACTGAATAATCTGTGGTCTGTGTTAGCCTAGCAAAGTCAACAAATGGCAGCATTTGTTGACTGTGCAGCTGTCAGCGACAACGACGACAGCGTTAAAAACAACTGAAAATGACTTGTTTGAAGAGTACACAAATTTTGGGTGGGATATGCATTGTTAAAAAACGGTTTTAAGATGTGACGCAGGAGTCATATCCCTGGTTAGTTCGCTCTCCTCTGTTCGTTAAGGTTCCTCATCTTCACAGCCTTTGAACGACTCAAGGATCTACTGAAAGAGTGAGTCCAACTGTTGAGATTAGAAAGTCGGATGAAGATCCAGGGGATTTCCTCCCTGACCTGCACCTGTTTGTACACAAGCAGCAGGTACAGCCAGCGACTGGCTGCCTGAGGCTGTTCGAGAGCATCATACAACCCACGTTCCACCAACAGCTCTCTAACTGGCTAAAAACAGCCTTCAGTTGGCTCGGAACACTTGGACCGTGTGAAGGAATCATCTTCTTTTCTTAATAATCACTGAGGAGGCCAAAGTCTTCCCAGTGAAGCATCCTTGTGGGTTTGTGGTGGTTTGAGTGGCAATCTAGTGACTACGTGGAATCGTACTAACCGACACGTTTAAAATAAACCAATCAATTCTTGTATCTGTTCATGATAAAGACGAGTCAGAGGATCCGCGGAGGGACAGTGCAAAGTGCTTTACGAAGTGATGAAACGGGACGTCTTCGAGAACAAAGCTTATGCTTGAAATGGTTTCATGACATATTACTCTTTAGGAGAAGAAGAATCATACCCCGTTGCCAGATTCTGTGACAGCGTTGGAGGATGAAACACTTGCTGTCACATTCCATCCCGTCTGCATAAGCAAAAGCAGACGGATCAATGAACGCACCGCGCCCAGAACATCCTATATAAAGTGACAGTCGTCCACCCAGCGGGTCACTGAGGGTGGATGTAGTGAGAATGTACGATTGCGGGGTTGTAGGATGGATTAGGAAAACGGACAAATCCATCACCAACTGTGTGACAGGAAACTTCTGTTCCACTCCAGTATGCAGCCGCAAGTTCAGATTGGTTTTAATTTGGTTTTGGAGCGGACGACTGTTGTTTGTTTCTGCTGTCAAACCACAAGTGTCACATTACATGTCACCTAACTTTACCACATGTAAAGACACCACTTGGAACCGCTGCTCTTTTTTCTTTTTTTTTTTTCCTCCCCCAACTATGTTTGTGAAACTCTGTGTAGTGAGTGAATTCTGTGTGTGTAACATCATACTGTTGATCAGGTACAACATGTTGACCGGTTTTCAGCACTTCACGGAGCAAACTTTTCTCAAATAGAACTGACTGATGAACCAACCCCCCCGCCCCAAAATAAATAAATAGAATTCCACCAATCTACCCCACCGCATCTATATCTGACTGTGGACGCTATGACGGCTGCCGTTCATTGGTTCACTCTGCTTCATCAATCACGTGTTCATCTTTAATCTTTTCTCATCAATGTGTAACAGCCTCTTGTAAATAACTGAATAACTTAGGAATACATAACTTCATCTGCTGGTTTCCATCACTGACACAACATCAATGCACAGTGCATTTGCCATGTGTTGGACAAAGATTGACCCATGAATTTGCTTACTTGGGGAATCATTCTGCAGTTATTTGGAATTCAGCTATTAAGTGTGCAATAAAACCATTTTGGAGACGAAAAATCTGCACAAACAGCAAGAAGTCATGGCCAATTGAAAGATTCTGTGTTATAAGTTTTTAATTATAGAGGCTTCGCACAACAAAGACCCTGTGTGTGATCCAAAGTCAGGAAAATTCAGGAAATAAGTATTTAAACGTTGTTTTCTTGTCGCCTTGCGGGAAGACCATGCAGAGCATGATTTCACTCTCATTACAAATCATCATCATGATCTACTTATTTCTGCATAATTTTGATTTATTTTTTGTAATTAAATCCAAGTGAAATATAAGTTGGAAGCAGCACCAAGACACAAATCCCACAGATGGATGTGGAAGTCAGTGGGATGTGTGGCGCCTCCCGATGATGCTATGGAACTGGGCCAGCAGGCATTTTGGTTTTTGGTGGCTTTCACAACTACATCAGCAGGAATTATGATGATTTTGAGCATGGTTGATGAAGGAAATGGATACCAGAAATGTAACAGTGTATGACAAGGTGATGGAGCCACATGGTCCTCTGTGAGTGAATGCACTTATACCTTAATCAATACACCTCAAGCTAAATACATACACATACATACAGATATTATGATCCAGTCCCAGTGTGAAAATGGACATTTGAACTGAATTTAACCGACACACACGGCAGTGTTGCGCTCTCACGCATATGAGCAGGAGCAGTGAGTATGTGCGATATTTCACGTGTTCACCCTTTGTTTCTCAAACTGTTTAGTCTGAACATTTCCACTTATCTTACGTCTCTCGTTTTTCTCTCTGTCACTCTGTTCATAACAACTTTCCGTAAACTCCCCACATTTTTCTGACTCCTTCACTTCCGGCAGCAGCCAAATATCTTCTGTCCATCAGACCAACGTTTCTGAACAAGAGAAAAGGGAAACTACGACTGACTGTTTAGTCCAACGAGAGGAGTCGAGCCAGAGATAGAGAAGTGTTTTTTTTTTTCCCCCCTTCTGTGGCATACGAGTGAAATCTATTTTTTCTTTTGTGGTGTGTGTTAAGTGTGGGTTTTCTTTTTCTTTTGTGGTGAAGCCTGTGGGAACTGCTGAATGAGATGGAGTGATTCCTGAAGTCAATGCTATCAGCTGTAGACACACTCAAACACTGGCGGGTATTCGGGGCTGGGGGTCAAGGGTGATAAGAAGGCAGCAGGGAGTTTGATCTTGATACCAACCAATACAAAAAGATTCCAAAGACACACACAATCAAACAAAAATTAGAAATAAACACAGACTCTCAGCTGGGCTCATATACAACTGCTTGATTTTGTATAGGTGTGAAAGTTATTTACAATATGTGTTTGAATGACACCAACTCCAGCTCCTTTTATACAAATATGTTGGTTTTTCTTTTACTTTGATTATTATTTATCTCCTGAGAGGAATTCACAATGTACACATTCCAAATTCAGTATTTGATGCTTTTAACCACTTATCACCGCTTTTATTTTTGCTTCATAAACAAATCATTGTTTTCATATCTTCAAGATGGTTTATTATGTTAGTGCTCAATGTCTGAAAATAATAGAATAACTAGTTAACTGTAAATGTATATACACGTTAGGCTATATTACGTTGATGTGTCTTCAGACGTCCTGTACATTGGAGTGATTCAGGATCATCTATTTTTTTTCTAAAAGGTTTGTTTTATTCACCCTTCAAATAATCTGAATCAGCAAACGTCCTCATTACAGGCAAATATGTCATGTTTTTTGAAGCCAGCCATAAATAAATATGCTAATTTAATCATTCATCTCAGGCGTCACAGTTGATGTAAGCTGCATGCACTTTTCTTCCAGGAACTTTTTGTGATTCGGAGTTGACTGAAAGGTGAGTTGAAAAGTTCATTTGTGGGTTTGGAAAAGCTGTTGAGTCTCTGAACGACATATTGATTTAGGTTTCCTATTTGTAATTGTGAGATTAACATTAGCTCTGCTATCATTATCATTAGAGGCCCATCTGGAACAGCCACCTATCACTAGCCCGCTGTCATTCATTCTTTTCATCCTGCTGCTCAGGATTCTCTCTGATTTGCGTGATGCTTTGACAAACATCCGACGAAACTTTCTTTTTTCATTAAAAAAAGAAAGTCTTTATAGACCCAACATGTAATTGATTAAATATATATCGATAGATTAAACGATGATTAGCCTATGGACATTTACAGCTCTGGTTTAGAAGCTTAATGAATAAGGTTTGATGATGATGAGCTGTTTAACGTTTTGGTGTCAAACGGCTGCTGTGAAAAAGGTTTACAGTGTTGAGCCTAAGTCAGATTTATGGCTGCTGTCTGAATAAAGAATCAGTTTTAGTAAAGCTTTCTTTTTCTTTTGGCTTCATCACCTCAGCCAAGGATGTGGTTTTATTGTGTGTTCACAAGATTATGAAAAACTCCCCTGCTGTTTTCACAGAACTCAGCGGAGGGGTGTCATATGGCCGAAGGAAGAACCTATTACGTTTTGGGATTGATCCATTGAACATAATGTGAGGAGCTTTTTCAACTATTTTACGCAGTAGTAGTTGCCCAATGACAAATCAATGTCTTGTACAATTTCCTATGAATCCACAGCCTCACTAGCCAATGTACAAAGAGTAGGAGTGGCTTTCTCCCACCTAACTGTTGGAAAAAAAAAACCTTTAGTGAAACCGCTCATTTCAAACCACAGTTTTCCCACTTTCTAAACTGCAGCTGTGCGGTTCAGAGGAAAGAAAGTGATTTCAAGGTGAAATGGGATAATGATGACGTTCGTTTTGGTAATTACTGAGACAGGAAAAAACCCCGCTCACATTTAAATCAGGACAGGGAATCTATGATTATATCTACACATACTCAGTGTAGATACGTCTGTTATTGTTGGTGCAATTTGGACACAAAATTCAGACACAGAGGCTTAATAATGCGTCCCCAGCATGTGCTTTCACAAAGGAATGTTCAGGGTGCCACACAAGTGTGATGCACATTTACATTTCAGAACTATGAATAAGTGCCAGAGAAAAGCTGTATGGGTATTTTCATAAACTCCTACAGAGTCTGTACAGATTCACATCCAGCCTGACATGTCGAACCTAAAAAACAAATCAAAAGTACGTTTACAACAAAGCAGATCAGAGCTGTTTTCAAACACAAAAGGAAATTAAGAACAAATAGAGGGCGACAAAATAAGAGAGATTGGCAAGAGGAACAAGAAAAGTGAAGGACTGATAACAAATAGAGGGAAAAGAAGCAGGAGGAGTTGACTGAAGACAGATGGGCAGAGAGAAAAAAAAAGACCGCGTGGAAGTGACAGCAAACTCAGAGCCTGCAGAACAGTCAGCCACAGACGTTGGGAAACTTTTCTGTGGTCAATGCAACTATGCAAAAAATGTTAAAGACTGCGTGTGTGTGTGTGTGACCACAAACATACATACTGTACATGTCTACAGTGTTGTGGGGGGATGTTTAAGCATGTAAACAATGTGTGTGTCTGTGGTCATTTTACAGTCTGCAGGTTGACCATGTTTGTGTGTGTGTGTGCGCGCGCGCCCGATTGCCTTTAACATGCAGTGATTGATAACGTGTGTGTAACACTGATGTTGAGCAGCTAATTGTTGCTCAAAAACTCATCACGTGTCGTTTTGCTGCAAACCAGAGAATTTCTGACTTGTCATACGAAATGTCTCTGTGGAGAGTAGATCTGAACGCCTCATGGGAGGTTCCTCCTCCACCTCCATCTTATGGACTCCACATAAAATATCTAAAAATGTCATTCATCTTGAGAGAAAAAAGCAGGCATGTTACCTCCTCTGCATTTTTGTGACCAAAAATATTCAAGCTATATTTTTGGTGGAAGAATTTTGTGGTTTTAAGAATGTTCTGGTGCTTCTCTGACAAAAATGGCTCATAACGAACAACGAAACCCAGAGAGGGGAGATTTTTCAAAAAGGAATGTATGCACAAGAGCTCCTCCTCCTGGGGTCAGCACTGGGGTCACACCATACACTGAATCTACCTTCCTGTTACCTTACACATGATCTTATCACTGTTTTGCCGATGACGCTCAGCTCTATCTCTTCGCCCCTGCAGACAGAAACCGAGACATCAGCTGAACACCTGCTCAGAATGACTCTCCATGTCCACTAAAAACACTGTCAACAACCTCAGACTGATGCTGGACAACTGTGTTCAGGAATTGACTACGACCTGGATGACTTAGAACCTTCACAGACTCACTGACATCACATATACATACTTTGAGGGCGTAAGAAGAGAGATGACAGACGTCAACTCCGTCATGCATCGTCTGATCACCTTCATTCCACACTGCACACACATTGTGTAAAAGTAGCTTTATATTGATTCTACTACTATTAGACCTCAGCACGGAAAATCATTGTTTGGACGGATCTAATGACGTGTTCTAACAGTTTGTCCTTTCAGAAGTTTGAAAATAAGGAGGGAACCCAAAACAACAGTTGTCATTGTCTAGTCTTCAACACACACACAAAATATGTGCAGTGCTGACACACACACACACACACACACACACACACACACACACACACACACACACACACACACACACACACACACACA